>CAJDSM010033748.1:27271-50523 GCA_903981925.1 Ostrea lurida
AATGCAGTAATGTTTGATGCCAAATTAATTATTTCGTTCCTCATTATAAACAAATTGTCTTCCAATCCTCACCAAGATTATAAATCTCTCAAATTACTAAAACCGTACCGGTCCTTTCCCTGTAAATCTTTTAGTTTACTGGCTGGGATAAGCAAGAACATAGACTTTACAAACAATATTCTCATATATCATCGAAAAAATGATTAGGAAAATTTAAAAATCATGTGACCAGTGTCATTCGTGTGGAGCTAATGACTGCAGAATCAATGGCTGTTTATTCTGTCAGCAACGTCAGAGAATGTACATGTAAAACCTCTTTGATGACCCACTGTCCAGTGTACGGAAATACTTCGGGACATCAAATCACATGCCTCAACAACAGGTGACTTGAGGGTTCATGAGAGGAGACCAGGTCTCTTACATTACTTCATGAGTCACCGTCTATCACTCTTCTTACAAAATAATCCACCACCCTCTTTTATTCACTATAACTGTTTCAGCGGAACTTGCATCTCCTGTCCTGATAATATGCACATCTCCCCAAATGGCATCAAAATTTTAAAAAGATTAGGTACACAAAAATTTCAAAGTCTATCTGATAGCTAGACATGACCACTAGGAGACAGCGTTCACTTGAGATTCTCGTGACAGACAGCTTGACAGACGGACAGAAAGTAACAAAAAAGCTGTTCCTCTGTAGACACCAAACAGGACACTCCTCTTCCAAACTTACCAAATCTCAATACAATAACTTACAGTTCATTTGGTATCTCAAACACTGGATTCTCGATCACCTTGGCTATGTCGCACTGATTTTGGAGGTCCCACGTCACCCTACTGCAATTCTTACCCTCCGATATTCAAATCACGGATATCCGAATTTTTTTTCCTTGGCTCCCATCGAGTTTACAGACAAGCTGCACGAACTCAGGTAGTTTGCTCATCTCCTTATCAATAATTCAACAACCAAAAATAAATTCAAACGCATTCTTCAGCGGACTGTGTGTCATACTGTTTTAATATTATGTATTTAAGTTTCACTTACTTGTCTGCAGACCCCTACAATCTGAATACCGTCATGGTATCCCACTCGTAAGAATCTAACCGTAATTTAACCTGAAGGCTGTTGGCCTCCAGTTTTTTAACATCTTCATCTTAGATAATAACGACACTCCATCCCGATTACAAATTTAAATATCATGACTAATCTTCAACGGTCATTCCTCCGATGGTCTTTGATTGGACTAAAAAATTAAATGATAGTGAGAATTATTACACATCAGTAAATTCGAAAACTCGATAGTGCACAGTCCAAAATATGAGTCCGGAATGAAACAACGAAACACCAAGTGTTAACGTGCGACGAATATTCAAATTTAAAAATTATTCATACCGCTGCATACAAATTGGAATGTATTGAACGAATTATACTTGTATTGTAAGAAATTTATCCGTTGTGTAAAACCGTCCTGGGATCATTTTACTTCCACAACTTCTTAAACTCATTAAAGTTGCTTCGCACTTTGAATCAGTTTGTGAGTAAAATGTCCAGAGTTTACACATCGATAATTCTTCAAAAAGAATGTTTAAGGTCGGAGCTGCTAACTGACAGAGAAATTTGACGTGGATTTACAAATAGAGGAATATTCGGCTAAACACATAGAATCGTTTGAAATACAAAAGTTTAAAAATTCACTAAATCTCCAGTCAATAAATGGCAGTTTTATGTAGAAATCAATTTGAAAAAAATTAAAAACCCCTGCTGGGGTCGACACCGCAATCTGCAGTTTCAGAAAGCAGCGTGCTAACATTCTGGCTATGATCGGTTACTGTGCATTTAAATATCTATGAAATGCTTTGATATACTAAACCCTGATAGTGATATTTTCAATCCATTATTCGAAAGGCGAAGTCAGCATTATGACGATGTAGAGATTTCCTACCTTAATCCTAATAATATGCAATAGGGGTGCAAAAACTTCTAAATTAAGTGACCATGATTGCAGAAAAATAAAGTTATTTTTAAAAACCAACGGCTTTAATGTATCATGAAAAAACTTACTCACGCACTATTTATACTGGTTCCATTGTGTCGTCCAATTTTCTCACGTGATGATTGCTCCACACAAAAACACGAAATGTTAACGGACCACACACATAAATTGGTGTTTACAATGGACATCCCTTTACCAACTAAGTTATGCATTAAGTACGCCTGGTATGACAAATGAACACAAAGAAAAAAAGTGTCCCACGTACCCTGCCATTGTTTTGTTTCAAAATCGTTTATATCAACATCACAGAAGAGACGATTCAAAACGGCTATATTTGAAAACAAGATCAGACAATTACTGGTAATATCCTGTGGGTTGAAAAAAGAACACACAACACACAAAAACAACCTTTGCACATTTCAATCTAACATGCTATTTGTATCTAAATAATCTCCGAATAATTCCCTTGAATCGAAATGTTAAAGTCTACACACAGCTCGATTTCATATAGAAAGCCGACTTTGGCATAAAGACAATCGGTTTCAATCGTCCTGGCCAATACTCAAGAACTTATAGCGACAAAAGCTTATCAATCACGTACCTTTGATAAATAGATACCCCCTAACTACAATTCTAGAATAATAACTACCCACCTAACTCAATTTCTCGACCCCATTAAAGAAATTAACCTGTCAAGATCTTATCGCGTTAATGTCGAAACCTTCTTTCTCTTTTTTTTTCTCCCCCTTCGTGGCTATGGCTAACATTTGATGTCAAATAAACTATCGGCACAAACGCAGGTGGAAAATTCCTCAATCGCACTTATTAGCGTGGTCTGGTATCTCGCTGGTTTTGCGGTCTAATTTAATTAATTTTGATTACGAATGTTTTCTTGTACAAGAAAACAATTCGATTAGGCGTCATATATTTTGTAGCGTGAGCGGTTTTTTTTTCTTTATTTTTACGACTACTCGATAAGAGTTGAGGACGACCCCGAAATGAGGACTGGGTGATAAATACGAGACTCGTATCACACGCGGAAAAAGACGCGAAATTTGAAATCGTTTCTAAATGAGGGATTAATATACAGTTTATTTTTGGTCTGATAGTAAATAGAAGACCGGGAATTTTTTTTCTGAGGTACTGGGAACAGCTCAGTGTTCCTATAGCCCGAGGCCCCGTTTGAAAATAGTTCTAAATGAGGACATTAATAATACAGTTTATTTATGTCTGATTCAGTCAATAGTATACATGCAGTTATTTAATGTCTCATCATCCAATACGCCGGAATATTTTTCCCGAGGCACGGGAACAGCTCAATGTGTTCTATTGCCCGAGAGCCACGGATCGTATTGAAATCCTAGTTCCTAAATTGAGCTCAGCAACAGTTAAATTTACATTGAGTTATGTTAGAGTTCTATGCGTTAATGAATTTCATGAATATAGTTCGATTAACATTGCCCAAGAAGAAAGATTATACCTAATATAACAAGCTTCCTTATAACTACATAAAATATTAGCCATGAAAACTTAAATATGCCAGTGTCACTTATTTTTTACCAATGCAGTAAATAAATAGATGTCGCAATGAGTTGAAAAAAAAAAGAGTAGCAATGACTTAAAAAAAATAAACAGCAAAATGCAATATCGCTAGTAGATGAGTAAAAATAGTAACGGCAACTGTATCACGCCAAAGGTACTGTGGCACATGCTTCACTTGAATTAAAGAATAACTTCCCTCCTTAACCTTATACTCTAAAAACGAAGAGATGGGACATCTTATTCTATATGAGACTGATATGGTGATACTTGGTGGATTATAGTATAAACTCACTATTTATAAGCCCCGAAACCAATTTTGCTCGTCGTCCAGTGCGCTTGACCCTGACCTTTTTGACCCCAAAAATCCATACGGAACATCTTTCTCCATGATGTAGTTCAATAAACGTATGATGTGGTGACTCTAGTGGTTAAAGGATAAAACACTTTAGAGCCCAGTGTCAGGTGAAAACCATTTTGCTACTTCAATGTCCAGTGTGTTTGGCCTTTTGACCTTTGACCCCCAAAATTATTAGAGAACACATTTTTCGTCCGCATGGGTTAAGTCCCATAATGTACAGTAGTCACCCCTAAGTGGAAAGGATACACTTTAAGAGGTCCGGCAAACAATTGTTGTCCTACAAACGGACAGACAGATCAGCAACCTGATTCCTGTATAACCCCCCCCCCCCAACTTCATTGTGGGGGGGGCGGATTTATTAAAAAAAATAGTACAGGTATATAGTAAATAAAGCAGAGAAATGGTACACTATGATTTCATGGTCTAGCTCAGGCACTCCCATTATGCAAAACTAATTCAAATCGATGCACGCAACAAATCTGATAAAACCTTAGTATATAGATAATTCACTAAATTTTTCTGTATCTTCTTAACATAAAATCCTTAAGTTGAGAAAACTTCTTCCATATTGTCTATTACGTCAAGAAAATAATACTGAAATTGTAGAGATTCAAATCATTATTATAATTTGCTAACTTTGTGCTATTCAACAAGAATCAAATAATAGGGCGCGCACTTTTAAATATTGAGGTGAAAGGGCAATTGGAATAGCAAATCAACAATGTATAGAACAAAATGTAAAATATCAACTGATATAATCTTATAGACATGCACAATTGATTTATAGAAGACAAATGTAAATCCAACGCAAAAGATTGAATATAGAATAAAATGTAAAATCAATGGCAAAATTGCCATGGCAAATATAAATTTAAACAAAATGTAAATTCCTGGCACATACATTGTATAGGAATAGTGAAAATACCTTTGGACATCTTCTTTGTGTACTAATTGTAAGCAGTTCTTTACATCGTCCGTGTGGCCGTACTTTGGTCCTTACGATACCTTGGTTGAGCTGAGAATCACCCTCTGGAAATCGTTTACATGGCACAGGGAGGGACGTATGAGCCATTATCTGAACTTTACGTCATTGTTGGAGTAATCCTCATCGAAACCGAGCACGGAGTCCTCATCCAATATCTCCCTTGTCTGCGAAGCCACTTCTTGATCTTTGCAGAAGCAACTTTTGTTTGTCGTCTGTCCCTATGAGAGTGACCTATCCTGCAGGGTACGGCTTTTTCTCTGTCAGAACGTAAATCATTTTGTTCCTCATTACGAGCGGTTGCTGCATATCAGAGACAAGGCCTGTTGATTGGTGGAGGTTTTTACGCGAGGCGGAGAGCTTGCTACAGAGATGAAGACGAGAGCTGTTTGGGAATTGAGTGGTGGGTCTTGTTACCCGGGCCGTGTTGCTGGAGATGAGACAAGAACTGTTTGATTGGTGAGGTCTTTTACTGGCGGCTGGCTGGAGATGAGACGAGGCTGTTGATTGGTGGGGTCTAGCCGTAGAATCTCTTCTTGGTTTCATGACTGAGTGTCCCCACGTACCCATGACAGTTTATAAAAAGTAGGAAGATCTCCTTATTCAAGTGAGGATTGAGCAAGATATTTAAGAACACCATAAACCTTTTGGTGGAAGAAAATTGATAACTGACCTTAACGAAATGATAAACCTGCCTGATGAAATGCCCTGAAAGATTTCCTCCGAGCAAATAACAGAGAGTTTTATCCGCATTGCTGCATGGCTTTTCTCCGCAAGGGTTCGAACATCTAGATTTCTCAATGACTTGCCCTCGGCAGCACCGTCCCTTTTCTTCTCTGTCTTGATCTCAGTCCTCCATCGTCCCTGTACTCCCGCACATGTCATCCAGGCGCCTGTCGTCTGCGTCTGTCGAAGACGATCATCAGAATGGAGAGACACTTATTCGTTCACATCCAGCAAGGAATGTTTGTTAACTCGTTCTTCTCCCTTAGCAATCTTCTTGCTCAAGAGGAATCTCTTTTCGTGGCGTCACCTTTCTTAGAAGACGCTTTCTAGTTTGTCGGAACTCTTGTATTTAGGGGTTTATCTTGTACAGAATTCACTCCTATAGTGAGATGAGATCTGGGTGATTTAAATCTTGATTGAACAAATCCGGATCATCCTGTCAGTTTTGTTTCTACCTCAATATCAGAACTTTCTGACAAGACAGGGTTTATCAAACCTCATCTTATGATATCACCACTAGCCACAACCCTAACCACTCAGATGTTTGCAGGTAATCTAACCAACGTTTCTCTGGCCGAACTTGGATATCTTCTGCTTCTTTTCTTACGCTCTCCTCCACACATCACTCCCCGAGATAGAATGTCCGTCTGAACGTATAACCAACTTATCACTAGACTGTCTGATTCCTGTAATTATCATCCTCGCAGTCCTCGTCTTTTACCATCACGTACCATTTCACGATTTAAGCAAATTCTAAATCGCTCCAGTAGTTTCGAATCCTCCGTATACGTTTCGCAGGACGAACTCTTCCCTGTTTGCCCCGCTTTATCGCACTGACATTTTAACAGGCTCTGTTTTTCTGAAATCCTTCCTCCTGCTTGTCTTGTCTTTCACAGGTTTGTTACCTATGTCAGGTCAACTGCACTCAGCTGGACGTCTCTCCACCAGTCGTTGATCTCCTCCAAAAGGACGGCCCAGAAGAATGCCTGGACTTCTCATACAGGAGAACGGAGTCAAATTCATGTCGCCTGTATTTTTCGGATTTAATTATCTTTGCTATAGTAGGGAGCATTAGGAGAAAGTCCTTTCCATGTCTTCCCTGCTTGAATTTTTTGCGTAATGGAATGCTTTCTCTTTGCTCTGTTCATGCTGAGTTTCGTGTTTTGGTAAGATGCTCTTTGCTGTTGATACAATTTTCAGTCATAAATTTGGAATTTTTGACTGTTGATATGGACTTTCAGTCAATAAATTTGATGTCTGACTTTGAGAAGCCTTTCCCTATAGAGGCTGATAAGTCTGACATATCTAATATACTATTTCACCTTCCCTGTCCACCTCTTACACATGTAAGTCGCCTTACTCTCTTCTTCTGTCTCAGCTACAAACAACAGTTTCCTTCCCTAGAGTTGACCTAGATTTCTCTTCTCTTCTGGTTACAGAGTCCTTGCACTGATCCTTATGGGAGGTAGCACTTGATCGTCGTCAGTGACGTCCGTCTTAAGGAAAGATTCTGTGGCACTACTCCCACAGTTGAAACGGATTCTGTAGGGGTAGTCACTACAAGAATTAGTCTTCTTTTTTCACATTCCTCAGACTCTGTACATTGCTTTCTAGATAAGGAGGCTCTTCAGGAAATTTCATAATTTTCACATCAGTCCTCCCTGATCAACCTGATGTTCACGGGTGTTTCTTGTTTAATTTTTTTTTCACTGATTCCACTGTCACTAATAATCCATCATTGACATAATTCTTCCGAGTTTCTTTCTGTTTCGTCGGTCTTTGGACTGAACACATCGTTGCCTATGTCTGGGACTGTGGGCACTCTCTTCTTAATTTTGTATTCAAATCGTCTTGACTCATCTGGAAGAAAGAAGACAAACTTGAGACACTTGTTCCCTTTTCTCAAACTCTTCAGTTCAAGATGAAATAGGAAGAATATTGTCTGTCTTTGTATTTTGGCTGTTAGATCAATCTACTCCAAAGTTGCTTTCTCTTCCTCTCCTCCTCTTGCTCCTCTTCTCTTTTCTTCTTCTCTGTAAACTATATACTGGGGATACTACTTTTATTAATGGAAATCTGTTATAGCAATTCCACTCCCACACCTTCTGTCGTCTCTGAGAGTCAACAGAGCAGTGACTTTCCCGTATTTCTTCACGGCCATTCTAATATTCGGACATGGACATTGTGTGTTGCCACGCTTGAAGGCAGCACCTTATATCCCTACTACCAATTGAATTAGCGTTCTTATAACACTTCAGCAACATTTGAATTTTTGTGTGCCTCAGATAAACTCTACAGTCTAGTCGTGGTTGGCGGGGGGGGGGCTAGGGCGGCTCTCCTTCCGCTAGATTTATAGTTGGTAATGTCTTACACAAATATGTCCCTGTTATTGGAGCGAAATTACTCAGCTGGAAGCACTACACAGCACATCTTATAGGTGGTTGATGGTGGGGGCATGAGGAAGAACCTACGAATTATGACACGATTTATTAACGTTTCTATGGATTCTCAGTGCGAGGGTTAATCCACTACAACTGGCTTCGCCTTTGCACTATGTCATTGTGGAAATGAAATTTCGTTCTATCACTCTACCACCATCCACCCAGTGCCTGCTGGGTCCTCATTGATTTTTTGAGAACCCTCGGATCACACCTAATATGTCCCCGTTCACTGAGGCCACTCTGAGTGAATCAACTTACAACACCGTGTTCTTGCATCTGTGAATACTCATCGCTCTGTGTGGAATCATATGATAAAGAAGCTGGCACGGTGGATAGGACACAGAGTTTTATCATCTTATTATGCCTTGGACCTCGTTATATTTGCTAGTAGGTGGTTCCGGCGATGTTTAGAAAAACAAATTTTCGTGCGAACAACGACAAATTTTCTGGTGTAGACTGTATGTAAAATCATTTTTTAAAGTGGCAGTAGGGCGAGGAGATTCCATAACCGGGCCGTTGACAAATAGCGTGTCTATCGGTTTGATTTTTGGACAACCTGGGGCTTGTTTGCGCACAATATAATAAGCACGCTCGATACAGTTCTCAATTAAAGTCCTCACATTGAAATCGTTCGTTCTGGGCAGGCTCATAGAATGATGTAATCCAGGTAATTCGTCTCTAAAACAGTGACCCTTAAAGAAATTGTTTGATTTCTCACGTGAAGGAGAAAAATTGGGACTAGATTTCTAAAGATATTAAGAAATGTTGACTCGATATTCATTGGTTCTGCCAGAAGATTGGTGTACAATTCAGAAGCAATGTTCCCTCCATCTAGGGTCGATATGCTCCTGAAGTGGGTGGGCTAAATACCTATCAAACAGGAAGCCAACATGGCCCTTGTATTCGCGAGGATTTTCTCTGCACGTTGGGATGGAAATTAATTATGCAGGTGGGGATATTACATCTCAGTGCACTGTTATTATAGAAGGATCTTCAGAACGTATCTTGCGTCAAAGGTGTTTCTCCCTAGGCACTAGATTGGATACTCTCATTGTGACTCAGGGAGAAATGGGTTAAAATTTTCGTCAGATATTCACACCCAGCTGGCGCAAGGACTGAATATGTAATAGAAAATATCTTGAGGGTATCGAACGTTTAAACCATTGGCAGTAAGGTAATGTGATCAACACTGCTAATTCATTTAGCTCGTAATGTTGCAGAAACAGTGGTGCTTCCATACACGTGCTGCTTGTCATCCAAACACAGGAAGTCTGATAGGATACAAATCTTCAAAAGTCCAAAAGTTTGGTGGTAGATATGTTACTGAGTTAACAGTAAACTGGAACTCGAATTATTCGAAAGATAATGGTATTTTCCTACTTGATAATCGACGTAGGGACTATTTGGGAACCACCTTAAGTGGTCTTGTCAGACAAATCACTTCAGAAGGAAGTCCTCTGGGGGCACAAATAGCTTCGTGGTGTTTTAACCCACGGCTGGGGGTCCTGGGGCATGAAAGAATCTCACAATAGTGTGCATAGATAACTGGGATGGGGAGTTTATTGGTGGTCAGAATTCTTAAGTGGTTAGAAGATTTGCAGGATATATACCATGAGAGGTGAGGCAAAGAAAATCTCGCGGGGTCAGACACACGCGCTATTGGGGTTCTGCGCGTCATAATACTCCCACGGTGTACAATTGCACTGGGGCTTCTCTCTGGGTAGCATATTAAAAATCATCCTGGGGTTGTTCACAACGCTGGGTCCCCAGATTGATAAAGACTCCTGGAGAGTTTCAATGGAAAATTATGTACCTTTACTGTTTACCGCAAGTGATCGGATATCATAGCTTGATCAGAGACTCGTGGGCTTTCTTGCAGCGGAATCTACTAGAGTTAATATATCCAATCGCAGAGAGCCAAATTGCTCTCACGTTGTGGGGTCTATATAGAAATAAGACATTGGAGAATTACCTACAATGAAATTTTCTTCGACAAATCAAGACGTGTCTGCCGTCTTTCATAGAACTCGCGTCTCTTTGAAATTCTACCATTCACCGTGAAGATTTCTAAAGGTCTCTTGGCAAATCTTCTAACTTCAGATTATCAATCCACACAGATCTCTCTCGCACTGTCTGGGTACATCTTAATTGATTCAAGGGTCTGCGTTGAATCTAAAATCTATCTCACGCAGTATACGCTTATAGAAACGAATTTCAGATTGTGGTTCACTGGTACGTATAGAGATAAGTCAATTCGAATTCTGACTACCGCACAAACGTTCATACGTGTCCTGTAGGATATGTCTATCTTTTTTCCAATTCCAGTGCGGGGTAATTCATCATTATTCATCGAGGCGATTTCTCAATGACTTTAAGGGTCGTCCTCTACACCTAGCGGGGTTATTTAGATACATGACGTCTCTGATGGTCTGCTGAATACTCTGTGCCCTTGAGTGGGTTCTTAGCGAAATTGGAGCCATTGTCGCTTTCGCTTCGGAAATTAATTAATGTGGCACAACTTGACCTGTAAAGTTTTTGGATTTATGTAGGTAGTCGGTCTCTAGATTTTAACCTCAAAAAGATGCTATGGGAACATTTTCTCTTTATGCGGTTTTGGTCTCAAGAGTCAACTTACCATGGTGGTAGACTTATCATTCTGTAAAATAATGTGTTACTAATCTTTGCATAGTTTCACGTACAAAAGAGATGGAAACGAGCCATGGATCTTCCAAAATCTCATAAAACAACACCGCTTTGGGTCTCTCAGCAGGTGTAACTCATTGAATTATCACGGTCCACCACTTTGGTGATCAGCAATACTACTTTGGGGAAACTGCTTCTCCCAGCTTTTTCCAGTTGAAAGCCTTTTTGACTCACAATTGCATCAGTACTGTTTAATGCACCTATCATTTACCGCCGAACAAGCTTCTCGTCTTTCATCATTTTATACATCTGGTCTTGCTCTGGTAGTCATTTCAATAATCACTATCCTCGTCTGTCTGGCTGTAGCAATGATTGCCAGGTCCTGTATTCTGACGAATTCATCCTGGGTATATCAAGCTGTTGTTCTATGACACTGGGCAGCTTATGGGTACGGGGGTACGGGGCCTTCTTGATTTGCGCCAGCTGGTCCGTTCACTATATTGGTCCTGGTCTATTGTTCTATACGCTTGCACATACTGTCCACAATGGGCCGTGGTGTACTACGTCGTTCGCTATTTTTAGCGTCTATTTACGATCTTTCAATGCTCGTAATGGTGAAACGAGTTTGGAGTCCCAGAAGCCAACACTCTACTGCTATGTGTATTCAATTTAGCATGCTGCTGTTGGGTCAGGGCGTATTCGCTCTTGGGTATCCGGTCACCGCAAATGGACTCCGGCCTTTTTAGTACTTGGGCTCCACAGACCTGGATCTTCATAAATAACGGATCTCTTCATCCGCCGTCTCTAGCTTTCCAGATGTCCCTTGGGTCTCTCCAAAGTTCTCTCCTGGTGTCTAGGAATAGTAAAAGTCGAACCTGTACAATTGTAGTGGTAGGCTCCATATATATAACCCCCTTGCGGTCATTTTGGTCGTTATCGATTTCATGCAGTAATTACACCATTTGGTGGTATCAAGAAGGGAAACCATTGGGAGTGGGCGCTAATATGAATTAAAGGATTCTAGGGCTGTCAGCAATGCTTTAGCTCGTTACTTTAATCGCACACCTGCGTTGTCTGCCATTTTTAGAGGAATTTATAGGAAACTGTATGGTAGTGAATACGATTGAAAGCACATACATGAAATCTGTTCGACGCCATCCCGGACGGTATCCGGGGTGGCTGAACAATCTGGATCCAATGGAGTCGGCTGAAGGCAGGAAATTCTAGTCGCCACCGTACACGTGGTCTTTTGACATTGAGACTCCCGAAGTATATTCCTGGATCACCATATATGAACATCGCACCTGGATATCATCAATGAGAAATGTTTATCCGGCTCAAAAATAACAATAGTTAGGAACTTCGAGGGTGTAGCCATCACATTTTAACCCACGGATTAATAACTTGTAGCAAAATTCTATCGCTTGTACTATGAAAAATATTATGTAGACTTCATGTTATAATATGCTCGCGTTAATCTTCCAAATATCTGTCAAAGCAGCGGACACCATATAACATTGCAATTGGGTTCAACATCTGCACTCTATGCGGCCCCACTAATAATAGACACCTTCGTGCTGCGAGGTCTGTTACCATTGTTCTTAGGGGGCCACTCGGGAGACTCGATTGGGTTCTAAATGTGTATTTGACATTTACCCAATGTAAGTTGCAAATTAAATTTTTTTCGGGGGTATGTACTGGTTTGACTCATCCACTCACGATAATTCTCTGTTCCCCTTGTGTGTTACGGTCAAGCTGAAGTAATTTGTTCTTGAGAGTATATGTACAATTAATACATTTTCTATTCATTAGCGTAACTTTTTCCTCATTCTATATTGCAATCAGAGTGCGAGGAAATCTAAACTGAATGGTAAATTCTACTTCCATATATCTGGTGGTTCCAAAGATAATAATGATTTAGTAATGTACATCTTGATTTTAATTGTAAATATCGTGCCTTTCTGGCAGAGAAGATGTTGTCTGCAACTCTTTTTACGTCGCGTTATTTGCTCGAGTCTTTAATTTGACTAGAGGATTAAAATTCTGATGACACAGTTTTAATAATTCCGTAAGTTTCCATCAAATGAAATTCAAGTTTCTTAAGCAGTCGCGTTCAAATCCAATTCCATTCCGTCTTACTTCTTTTGTTACTGTTCACGACCAAGTGGTGAGGTGAGGTATGATGTTTTCAGAGAAGGACTAGCAGATATGAAATTCACAGGACGGACTGTGCGCTTTCCTCGGACACCACTTTTTGGTGTAGGTCAGCACTCAAGAGCGTGTTAAATGTTTTACACGATATAAATAAATATCATTCCCGAGGGTTTGAATAAGATTCTTTCTTTGGGAGGTCCAAATATCTATTCTAGAATCAATGGTCACGCTGAGTAATTACTTATCTGGCGCGCTCGTAGGTAAGGAGATGTAAAAGTAGATAACGAAGTCAAAGTACGTGGCCATTAATCGGAGCACAACGTACTATATCGTTGTTTATTTAACTGTTCTGTTATGCTTCTGCAGCCCTTGACACAACGAATGTGCAAAAGATAGGCTTCTACCCAAGGTGAGGATAACTACGCTTTTCACCTGGACATGGCGGGATCTTTATTTTTTGCTATAATTAGACCCAATTCACCATTTTCATCTCACCTTTTCTCAAATGAGGTTGCAGGGCCTTTATCTCGCTTGCAACTTTAAAAGACACACGTAAGGTTCACTATTACCTCCAGCTCGGAGCCACGAGACTTAAGATCATTCTTAGTCTCTTCCACCTCGCATGCAATATTAAAACCCTGTACACACATCGTATAAGGAATTCACGAGAAAAAGAGAGTCTTAAGAAAATTCTGATTGAGGTAACCACAGCACAACGAAGATATCGATTCTATACCTGTCAGCTGCTTCGTGAATTTCTCATAACTTTCTCGAGATACAACATTTAGTCTTCGACAATAACACTTCCGCCCTCCTCAGGTTTGTGGGACTGATAGCACTTTTCTCATTCTTTCTCATATGTCCTTACTATTTACTAGCATCGATATTACCGACCAGCATAGGAGCACCTGCATAGAATTTACATACCCTCATCGTTAAAGAGTAATTAGTAAAAGACATTTAACGAAATAATCCAAAATGAAGGTTACGCAGCTACTTTATGGTTATTAGGCTTATTAATCGCAATTCTCTTGTACACACCATACACCACAATTTCTGGTATCGATTCATTAAGGACTTTTTAAGGCTATTGGAGTGGCCATTATTTTGATTGGATGCCGGATGCTTTGTTACTGATCCTTCCCTCCTGGAAGGCTTAATCTTGATCCAATTTGGACATTTTACTTTATTATTTCGAGGTTAGTTAGCTTCAACGAACATCATAGTACAAGCGTTGAGAGGTTTTTGAGGACCCATTATCATGGTTGTCTTTCATCTGCCCTGGTCATATTGTGGACTTTTTTTATTGTTGAGTTACCACCTCGAAAAGAATAAGAGATTTGGATGTAAGAAAAAAAAATTCCACCAAAATCCCCGACAGCTTCCTTATCTCTCTTAAAATAAACAATAAAAAAAAAGTTGTACCTACATTCAACGTTTATTTCTTCGGATCCATATCAGTACAAACACGCAATAGTTTTATGAGAATTGCACGTACTCCTACCGCACTCGGCATTCTTCTTCGCGAGCAATTCGATATAACTCGAATAATGGATCGCCTTAATATGGAAAATCTTATGGCTAAAACACAATAACCATTCACCCTAGAGGATTGAAATATAGATTTACAACCCAGTCCAGTTACTACAGTGATTTGTTATCACATTTATACGTGCATCACTATCAGCTTCTCTTACTATCCTGAGTCTCTTAACATCTAGCGACTAATTTGCGAAGACTACCTTTTGAACTAGCTAAACCAACTAACAAATGCCTATGTCAACACACTGAACGTCGGATAGAGATATCCCTTGCGAGAAAACTTATCTAGAGATTTTCCACGGCTATAGTATTAACCTTTTCAGATATGAAAAAATGATGTTTACAGAGGTTATTGTCTCTCTTCTCACTCTCTTAAGCTTCTTCTTAATTCAATAATTCACTTGATATTTTTACTCTTCCCTTATTACACGCAGGGATAAAACAAAATGGAAGTTTTGCAGGTCTGTCCTTCTGATTGCTTGGCCGCATTTCTCTTGGTTTGGAGGGTCCTTCTATGGTGGCCCTAGCCGTATCAAGTGCAGACTAGGTTAGAAGAGTAGTTTGGATATCGGACGGAGGAAAGTATGGATACGTTACCGCATCTTTCCAGGGCCCTATCAGCCGCCCCACAGTTTTTGCAGGGCGGGCTTTCCTAGGGCTAGCCAGCCAACTCTTTTAATAGAAGGCTAGGCAACGTCGTTGGATCCTTAGGCCTGACCGGTGATACTTTCTGGAAGGCCCACTAGGATTTTCGTACATTGCATTTGGAAAGATTCGTCCAACCCGGGATCCTTTCAATAACCAAGGCCTTTTCAGTAACCAAGGATCTTTCGGTAAACCACAAGGACCTCTCGGTATTCCCAAGGATTCTTTCCGTGGTAACTCCCCCAAGCGGGTCGACACCGGTATGGGCTTGGCCTTAAGAACCTCAACGCCGTACTCTCCTCTATGCGGTTTTTTGGTGGATACCCTTCATGACCCAATCTTCAATGTCTCAACAGCTTATCCCTTCGGCGAGCAAGCGGGTTCAGAGGCACCACTGCCACACCGACGGCCCAATGGATACTGGAGCTACGTCCCGAGGACGGGGCCCAAGACGGGCACACTCCGGTTGCCATTAGGGGAGCAGTCATCCATGGATCTAGTGCGTTGCATTTTGCCGCATCTACTCAATAGGCTAGGCGGGATTGGGGCCGGAGGTCAATTGGCACCCTCTTTATTTATAACGGATTCGAGGACGTCTGGGTTCTTGGGACCTGCGGCTTTAGCGTCTGCACTTCGGATGAGAGTGGGTTCCGGATTTACGAGTGGGACTCATCCTTGCATTGCCCATCGGATCCGGTTCCTTTCGGCTTGCTCACTACACCCCTCTCATTGGCTATCTTTGTCTTGGCACTTTGGTAGCATCAGGCATTCGGATCTGCGGTATCAAGTGGTAGGAGAACTTTTGTGAACCACTGGTTCTCCTATCTTTTCTCATCGCTTTACGGTGTCTTCTTACTTGGCGTCCACTGGGTTTAGATTACTGGGCAACTCAGTCGCGCGGTACCTTTGTTTGCTGCCTCGCCGTATTGAGTGATCGCACCCTCTTCTTTCGGCCACGCGGCGGGTTGAGTGTCCGGTGTTGGGTCGGTTGTGCTATTTCTTCCACCTGCGGGTTTGGTAATTCGGGCCTCCGAATGACATGGGGATTCTAAGGTGGCTATGGTTGTAGACAGAAGGTAATAGAGTTGGCGGTTTGGGTACTTAAGGTAGCAGCATTTATCTTTTCTTCGGTCTCAAAATAATTCCAATCCTATTCGCGGCATGTGAAATTGTACTGTCTAAGTAGTGCCACACTTGAGAGGGTTGCTCAATTCACACCCTCCATATTTCTTGGCACTTAACCTTTCGAAACATGGAGTTGTAAATATTAGATGATTCTAATGCAGGGGTCGTTTACAACGGTGTACTTCAATTTCATTTCTTCGCCCTTCACACATTGTCTCCTATTGGGTCTGTAGCAGTAGTCATTAGCATAAGCGGGTTAGCCCGACTCAGTTGCTTTCTGTAAATTCTGTCATGGTCGTGGTGTTCGATATCACCAAGCTGGGTACAGGTTTTCAATACGTCCTTTTTTTCAATTCCTCTTCAGCATATTTTTCTACCCTAAACTCAGTACTGCTCATGATTCCTTTTTTTTTTTTTACGAAATCTGAGTGATTTGGAATCTTTTATATTTCAAAATATTGCTCCTAATCATCATTCATCTTGCATTTGACTATATTTACACCACCAGGCTCAAGTTCAATTTTTACCTCAGCATGGTGTCACATGCACATTGCCAGGCGGGTATAATAGTACCACGAACTCTGAAATTATATATACAATGGTTTCATGGAATATTGGTTATAAAAGAGCAGCCATAGGAAGGATTACTCATAAATTTTTACACACAACTATCGAGCTCTAGAATTATAATGACTCCATTGATTCACTTTTATAGTAACTTTTGCGTGACATCTCACTTTGCTCACACTTATGTGGTGTTGGATAAATTACTCTGGAAGTGATCATTGGGATAATTTTGGCACAGAATGTGCAAATAATGGGAAAGTAAATTATGTTATTCGTTTCCTCATCCATTTATATTTTCGGGCTACTTTACGTCCCTTCAGGTCGCCCTTCCTTTTACCTTCTAACTATTGTTTGTGGATTTTGTGACAATTATTATACTGTATATTAAAATGATTTGCAGCTGAATACCCACAAGAAGTTTGGTATTTTCATCTTTGTGGCAAATACCTTCCGCCTTATTCTTATGCATTATGAGATCGATTATGTAAGCTTATACATGTATTGGTCGGTTTATTATACTCCCCTGGGTACAGCGCACACACCCTTCAACTTATCTCACTTGATTTCTCTATTCTTTGTTACCGAGTTCTCTACGTTATTGCCTCACAACTTCCGTTATAAAGTGTACACGGATTCCCGCTTGAGACTGGCAACTTTTCAGCAACCATCTTTAAAGAAGGTAGTGTTAATATGTATGTAGTGCCCATGTTATAAGATTGAATTCAATACGGTGGCATCCATTATGGTTAATCGGTACTTTATTACGATGTTAATGGCAGTCAATGATATTATAATGCAGCAGACAATTCATTAACTTTAATCGATGTTGTTCGATGACAACTCACTTTCATGGGAATAGGTGACTGAGAAGCCAATTTTTAATTATTAATAAAATTTTTATCTCTCGTTAGTACTTCCTACCCGGTAAAGCACCTGGGAGCACGATTGGCCTACACTCATTAGCTTTCCTGACGACTGTACTCATCGTTATGGAATCATGATCGTGTTTAACACCCGTCGCTCTCGGTATGGTGGAGACGGATGACTTGCTATACGAGGCTTGGAGTTTGACTTTGTCGCGAGTTCACTGCACACTCGGATGTGGTTGCTGCAGGGTCCTTTGACTTTTATCTATCAACCATAGTCGTTCGAAATTCTGGCTATGCAATCATAGTTACATTCAGACACAATTTCTTGATACTGTTACTCGCTACCCCTGGAACATAAAACGCGTACAGACTCTGAATTGTCTTCACAGCAATGTCCTACAACTTCTTCCTTTTACTAAGTTTTCAGGTCCTAGTCAGATACACCTTATTGTTGTGTCGTATGTTATATTATCTCGATTCTATTCTCTATTTGCGGCGTTACTGTTTTATTTGCTCCCAATATAATGATTCTGTGACTAGTACCATGCTTACTTAATATTACCTCCTCGCTACGGGTCCCTCAATGATTGATCACTTCATATAATATCCTCACAATCCTAATACAATTCTCCGCATATTTCGCTCGCTTGGGTTGGGTACGAGGAGAGGTGTCTGGTATTATATGCACATTAAAAAAGGTTTATACCTAGGATTACTCTTTTGGTGTTCAGCCGACTGCTTTTTCTTCTGTGAAAGTTTTGGCGATAACCGGGAAGTCTAGGATATTCTCGCAGTTAATAGTCGGTGATACTGTAGATAGGATGCAGCTCAGCTTATATATGGTAATGGATAATCGTATTCATTGGCAGAAAATGTGCTTCGACCGGTTTTCTGAAATTATGCAAGCACTTGCAATGAATGGTGATTTTGTGTTGCATATTGTGCAACAGAATATGTAGACTTGGTTCCATAATTATATCCTGCGACGCTTCTTGGTCATTCACCAGTAGTTCTTATTATTCAACTCACTATGGCGGAAGCAGGCGGACTCTAGCCGGCTGGATTAATGTGAGGGGAGTTGGGCTGACTGCTGGCATTGGGTATAAAGTTTGCATGCTGGGCGTATTATCGCTATTTGGTTCCGTTTACGTACCCAGATGAGGTGATTTCTTCGTTAACTGATCAGAGTAATTTCCGTTTACTTTGTTTCGACGGTGTCACGCGGGTCTCACGGAGTTCGTTGGGTGCGACTGGGGTTCAGTTCAGAAGGTATGCAATCTACTTGCGCCGGTGGCTCGAGGGCACCTGTGGTCCTGTCCTTCTTCATTTTTCCTCGGTCGTTTGTAAGAGTCCTTTGTGATACTCGACCACGTTTTTCCTTCTGCCTACGACCTATGTTTTGTTCACTATTTGGTTAAGTGTTTTATGGGACTATGATTACGTTTGAGAGAACAGGTATTGTTGGTGGTCATCTACCTGGTGTCGTCCATTCGCGGGAGGTTTTAATGTATTGCTTAAGGTTCTACTTCACTTTTTTCATCAACTTGAAAATAATGAACAATGAGCAACCCACACAAACTCAAAACGTGGGCAATCAAATCGCCTACACCAAATACACGTTCCATTGTCATTCTCTAATCACATGGACATAAATCACCTGGTGGTAATTAACACAGGGAACTGATCTATTCCTACCGCACCCCGGTGTACCCCTCATTTTACCTTACATCCAATGGGAGGCCGGAGAGAGGAGGAGGTGCTTATGGGAGGTAGGTGGTGTGAGGGACGAGCTGAGTGAGGTATGTACAGAGCGACAGCACCGTCAATTAATCAGACACAATTTCCCTTGATTACAGAATGAATGGTGCTATAGTGTCAGTAATAGATAGTTCTTGTTTAAACTTCTGTGGCTTGGGTGCTGTGTCATGGAACACCTCGCGTGTTCGATTGGGTATTGATTATTTTGAACGTTTACGAACGATCGTACAACTTTTAAGTTAGTTTGATGCCACAGCGTCGGCCGTGTTTCTAGGTAACTTATAAATCTTTACGAGGTGACCTGATTGTCCAAGTACAAGAGGTCTATGTGACTAGCTCAATTGGTCTTACCTACATTACTAAACCGTATCGGACGTTCTAACACACCGTGGGTTAACCTACAGTGTGTCATGGAGTTGTCAGGAAGTGAAACTGTCTCGACGTCCCTCGTAGAAATACTACCGGAGAGTGAGACACTCATCAGCGTACGCAGGTAATTTCGTCACATACTCGCCTGCTCTATGGCAAGCGTGTAAGGAAGCCTGAATACGTCCGTGTATTGTGTGGGTACTTGGTGTTGTATGTTGTGTATGTGGCCGATATGTGAGCGCTCGCAGGCTGGTGTAAGTGTGGAGGAAAATGGACTTCTTATGATCTGGTACGAAGACCGTGTGTACCTAAATCGCCAGTTCTATATTGTACTACGCTGAAACTCTGGAATCTCGACAGACTACTGCAAACTGGAACGTGGAAGCTCTGTACATCAGGCGTCGTGGTCAGGTCAGACACAACGCAGAATATAAGCAGGATAGTCTTCCGTTGTTCTTCAAGGCTAGTATTACAGAGTAGAAAATGTCATGAGTGGGTGAAAGGTTCTAACGAGGAAGAGATGACAGGATACGGGAGCGTACGAGACCTGACTCGGCTAGAAGGTACTCATTGCCTGCTCAAGGTTGTGAATGGTTAATTTGTCCTTGGTTTCTGTGAAGGAGTTCAGAGTATTCTGGGTGTCGAACTCTTATTATTGTGATTAAGATTGAAATTATAGTGGTTCCATATTTATCTCGCTCCTGTCATCAACTGGACCTGACTTCTTGTGATAAACTAGCAGATTCTTTCAGCAAGTAGGCTATTGCTTGGTTCTAGCTATAGTGAGGAGGCGTCTCATCACATCCCTGTGATGGTAAGTGACTGTAGTGGTTACTGTATCTTTTTATTCTTTCACTGTTAGTATTGCTATATGTGTTCTGTTATGGAAATTTGTTTAACAGATAATGAATAAGTTTATAGGGTCTAACACACCTATCCACCGCATTTTTTAAGTGGCCCTACATGTCAAACAGCTTTTTGCTCTTTTGTGTGGTTGGTTGGTGATTCTCTTGACGTTGTTTATGTTCTATTGCATATGACTTTGTTTTACGATATATTTACCTCTGTGTACGAGTTCAAGGTAGCATTCATATCGATGGTATTCAGTTATTCCCGTTTAAACTGATGATGCCAGAATGACTCTTTTTCACGTTGGCATATTACTCACTTGTGCTATGTCGACGGGGTATCCCGGATATTTTTCGACTATAGGAGTAATCTATTTGTTCTCGCTCCGCGTCTTGTTCGTGTGAGGAATTTCTCAAGTCGACGTGTGTCCATTGTTGCAATGGCTCAATTCTTGTAAGTGTAAAGTCTTTTGACTCCCGGCTACGATAGGAATTTTTGGGAGAGAGTACGTATGATTAAAGTGTTTTCTGGACACCCTATGATATTATCTTAAGGTTCGAGATGCCACTGGGTGATTATGATTGACGATAGTGATTTGGACAGAGGTATCTTGCTATGTTTCGGGGTAGGGTAAGGGTGTATCTAACTTGTCCTTGATAGTTCTTCTTGGAAGGCAATTGTTGTATTTGAAATTCTATCTATTTCTCCCGATTAACCTATTAAGGACTTGATATTAGTTTTAATGAAACTATTGTACTCCAGATTAACTGGTCTGGGTGTATACGCAGCCATAACTGGATATCAGTGATGGTCTAGGCACATCTTTTCTCTATGAAAATGACTGGTGGTCTGTTTCGTATTTTCTATGGACATGCCATACTCCAATGTGAATAAAACGTAGGATTATTGTCATCCGGCCTGGTGATCTTTCTTGTTATTTCAAAGCAGCTCCAAGAGTGCTTTATCATACTTATATCCGCTCACAGGAGTATTTAGGCATATGTTTACTGTCACGTGTGTGTATTGATTGGATTGGCTGCATGGAGTATCCATCTATGTCGTGCCGAAGATATAATCGGTGGGCTCTTTGTCACTGGTCTGCAGCTTCTGCGCATCTTCTCAGGATCTCTTTCGGCCTCGTAAAAGTTGCATTACAATCCATCGAAGCTCTATTTTCTAGCATAGTTTAGCTTCACTCGGGTATTAGTACGCTTTATGTGTCGTCTAGTGCACATTATTGCTGTGTGAGTGGAGTAACAGTATTGTTCAGGTGCTCTTAAGTCCGTGCTTTTAGCACAAAAGTTACAATATTTTACCAGTAAACGTCCGTTCATTTTTGAAACATAAATATTCCTTCCTCCAGATGCCGGAATTCTTGTTTTTATCCATATTTTTTTAGACCCGTGGCAATTATTTTTATTCAGAACGTGAAGACGGCGGTTTAACTCCAGTGAACGCTTTTCTGAATCTGGTCTACGTCCGTCCATGCCTTATAGGGTGGAGAGTAACCAGACCTTCTCAACGGATGTTCGCTGGTCACTTCGGATTGACCAGTAGTTGTCGTTGGAGATCCTAGCCCCTCTGGCCTCCAGGGGAAGATTCCATACGTTTGACCAGTGACATCAAGGAGGAGCAGAAGCTTCTGTTACGGTGAATCAAGGCGGACGGATTGATAAAAACATATATTTCCTGCATCTGTAGAATGTAATTATTTATTTACGTGTCTCTTAATGGTCACTTTGTCTAACTGCACCGCCTTACTTTCTTACAGAAAAACCAACACTTATCAATCCAATACAGTTGAACTTTGATATCTCAAACTCTGTTATCTCGAATACCATGGCTAAGTCGAACTGATTTGGAGGTCCCAACCACCTATTTTCTTAGTATTTTTACCTTCGAAATCTCAAATTCACTGATATCTCAAACCCTTTTCTTGGTCCCATCGAGTTTGAGATAACGAAGTTCAGCTGTACTTTTCCTACTTTATTTGGTCTTGCATTCATTAAAAAGAAGCAGATCACTTCATTTTTTTTCATAAAAGTTTCCTAAGCCCTCCTATTCCCGTTAGACTCTGATACTCCATGATGTACTGTCAAAATATATAGCTTAATTAAGGAGGAATGACAACTTTAAGATAGCTTAAGGACATAGAACACCCCCCTCCCTAAAAAAATGCAGAACTTTGTAAAACTATTTGTATACATGCACGGTCTTCATATTGCAAAAAACCTTATATTTACCACAAAATTTTCCTAGGAAACTACCTTAAAGAATATTCACAAATCTGTACTTCAACTGAGAATTCAAAGGGAAAACATTTACTCAAAAAATTGAAGTCCCGAAAAAAATATTCTACCTGAAGTGCATAGCATTACATGTAAAGTATTCTAATGATCAATTTACATCATTATTGATCAAATATTGAAAAAAATTCCACTTAAAATCACAAAATTAAACAACTTTATTTGGGGCATCTAATCTTGTGGGTAGACTTAATGTTAATTCTTTTAACACACTTCAACGACAATGCATAACAATATACAGTACATCAGTATGGACTCTGATCAACACAAGTGGTGGAGACATTCAAGAGCACTTGTTTTCCAGACCAGGTATGGAACACTAATTAATCTAATCAATTAATAAGTAAACAAAGATTTTATAACGAGCATACACATCTTACAG
>CAJDSM010033749.1:7395-18654 GCA_903981925.1 Ostrea lurida
TACAGTCAGACAGATGAAACAAATGATCAGAAAAATGCACTTCAGTTCAGGTGAGCTGATAAAAATTTAATGTTCATGTCAGAAACATTATCAAGTAACTAACAAATTGACTAAAAATCCAGATAACATTTCTGTGCAATGAGGCCCTTACAACATATCATCTGCTAAATGCATGTTGCCTAATGCCTACATTCATCAACAGCGCAGCATTAACAGATTTAACATGCAGTGCATTTATTGGCATCAATTCTCATTCTTAAAAAAGAAATTGTATCATGAGGGAGTTACATGAAAAATCTTACAATCTGAAGGTTTTACCCTTAGCTGCAAACAGCTTTCTTTGTCTACTTACTACTTAAAAAAGTTAATTAAATCAGTAAAAATGAACATCTAATGTCTGAATGAGTCACAGGATTTTTACAACTAACAACCTGTAACTGTATGTGCCTTCAGAAATACTCCTGACTGGACCTTCAAGACTACAACTCTATTTGTCAAAAGTTGAATTTACTTTACAAAATAATACTTATCAGGGATTACATTTCTCAAAACCTAACCTTAAAATACGTCAAAATTGCCTGATATTATTTCCAATACGTAATCTATATGTACCCATTTATGCCCTTTTTTTGTTGAAAGTCAATGAATACATAATTATGTACCCATGAGATTCCTGAGGAGGTAAGGGGCCTTGGCTGTGTGCAGAAGACAGACCACTTCCTGTGCTAGCGACTGTTGAACATTGACTGGAATGATGGCTTCCCATGGTCCCACTAGCACATAGACAAACACAAAGACAATGTTACTCTGGACGTCCTCATCAGCCCAGCTCAGCCCACTGACCATACAGTGCAACAGCGGTTCTACAATGAACATTTATATATATCAAACATCAGTCATGTTCAATCATTCTCGTCATTGAAGTAAGAGTACAGGATTTACAGAAAATGGCACTGTTCACAATATACTAGCATCAAATGTAATTTGCATCATATACAACCCATTCCAGAAATATAACAAGAGCTACACTCACGCTGCAAAAATATGCCCATCCAGTATATCCGTAGCAGTATTTATCAATGAAAGGATTATCACTCAAATCAACCATCCTTTGGTCAAGTAAGAAGGCCCTAGCTTCAAAACTATGAGCAGTAATATATACTGTAAATGTAACCATCCTCAAAAGGACTACGTCAATTAAAACAACCTGTGATTTTCTCAAAAATTCAAAAGCTTTACCACATTTACTAATGAAGTAAAATTATACTATTACTGCAAAAATGTGTGATGATTTAGACAAACAAACTATGTCCATTAAATTTAAAAAAGGGGGCAAACTCCTGCAAAAGCAGTCAGCCAGGATGAAAAATAGGGCACGCCAAGTCGGTACATGAAACGCCCGCATATATTATTGACACAGGGGCCCTAACTCCTTAAAAAATATATCGGACAGCCACTCCCCTTGCAATATGCACATCTCCACTTTGTGATCTTTCTTTGTACCAAGTTTCATCAAAATCCCCCAAGGGTTTAGGAGGAGTTGCGAAAACAAAGTATTTTGCATGGAAAATCCTAAGTCCAAGGGCCTTAAATCCTTTATAAAAACATCAGACAGCACTCCCCTTGCAATATGCACATCTCCAGATTGTGGTTTTTCTTTGTACCAAGTTTCATCAAAATCCCCCAAGGGTTTAGGAGAGGCAGACAAAGTATTTTGCATGGAAATCCAAAGTCCAAGGGCCATAATTCCTTCAAAAAACCTCGGACAGCACTCCTTTGTAATAATATTGGTGAGCCAGGATAGGACAAGGGCTATAACTTAGTGAAAAATGAATAGACCAAATCCAAATTCGATCTTGATCTGTAACTTGGTATGGCAAAGGGATGTACCAAATATCAAATGAATATCTGCAAGCAGTGAGAAAAAAAGTGCAGAAAACTGATAATTTATGAATTTTTTTAAGTCCAAGGGCCATAACTCAGTAATAAATGAATGAATCGAAACCAAACTTTAAACTCGGTCTGTAACGTGGTATGGCAAAGCAATGTACCAAATATCAAAAGAATATCTGCAAACTGAGAAAAAAAGTGCGGAAAACTGATAATTTATGAAATTTTCAAGTCCAAGGGCCATAATTCAGTGAAAAATGAATGGATTAAAACTCGAACTTGATCTGTAACTTGGTATGGCAAAGCAATGTACCAATAATCAAATGAATATCTGCAAGCAGTAAAAAAAGAAGTCTGGAAAACCAACGGGACGGAATGGGGCAGACAGACATGAAGACAGACAGACACAAAAGAATAAAGCTAAAGTCTCCTACGATTATGGCCCTTGGACTTTGGATTTTCCATGCAAAATGTGAATTAAAGATTGTGAAATGGGGTAAAACGCTGTCAGGAGAGGTTTTTGTAGTATTCAGTATTCATTCTAGTAACGGATATATCTTCGGGAAGCTGTGATACAAGCCAAGACAAGGAAAATGGGAAAAATGTCTTTATGTGTTCATCCTAACCTTTTCTTAATCACAGCTCCATAACCAGCTAATGACAGTAAAAATTACGAGGATTTTGCATGAAATAATTAACTGTTGATTTATCAAGGGACGTTCGTTTCGTTTTTTGGCAAGTGCAAGATGGTATTTTCTTACAAAAGTTTTTTGTCGGATTTGCGACATCTGGTCGGGCTGACAAGGATAGAATATTCAGGCAAATGGCTCAGGCTTCTGAGATTGTATTCATATAGCGTCGGACAGCACTTTCTGTGGCGGGGGCGGTCCCAGCAGACGGAAGGAGGTCCACCAGATCTCCTGTAAGGTTTCATTGACATTCATGAAAGACCCATTCGAACATTGTCTGTCTATGGCTGAGAACCCACCCTTAAGGTTACTTTTTAATTTCTTACACATCATATGAGGGAAAAACATGTCTTGATAGCCATGGAAATTGATAGTATCATATAACATGTAACATTGAGAACGTTATACTATATTGTATTGGGGAATTTCAACAACCATAAGAGTCTAGTGGGGATGAGAGCAACTTAAACTTCCAGATTTATTAAAATTTCAGACACGACTTGGCGACAACTTTTCGATGTGATGTCGACCATGGAAGCTATTCCTTCTAAGAAATTGAAAAGGCTCGGCAACTTGTCTTACACGTCAACAATAGCTTTGACTATTAATAGGATTCCTAATACCTCGTATGCCGAGAACCGTTGGACGTTTCGGACACCGCCTTCAGTTCGATCGTCGGCTTTCGGATTTCCTCCGCACGAAACATCTATTAGCGGGATCCAGCTCTTGGAATTCATACGGGCCTTCTTAAGCTCCTCCAGAATCTTCAATAACTTCTATTCTGCATTTAATCGAGATTCATTCACTTGTGGTTCGATAGGGCTGCATAAATGAAAATTTTAAAAATGTTATTTAGTGATGAAACACAATGAATGACACAAATACAAATAGATTTGACTACAAGTCAAATGCCTGTATCGCCTCTAATCTATATTGTTATTCTCCAATGCAGAAAGATACGATGTGATGCATTGTGATGACTGATGATGTTGAGATGATGATGATAGTGTGGTGATGATGATGTGAATAATGATATGGATCTACCGAGCTGATAAATTCATACCCTTCTCTTCGATTGGTTTGTCCGTTTTCTGCTGATACGTGTGGTTGGATTGTTGGTTTGTCGTAGGAATCTGTTATGAAGCAATGCTGATGATGTGAGGCTCCCAGAATGTATCGCGTTGCCGAGATTGCGATACTCTTATGGACGCGTAACGAAATAAGTCCAGGTCTACTTCTATCGATATTCGGGCTGCGACAAACACCTTGTCGTTTGAACGACTCCACTTGAATCAAATATGCACAAAAAGTCTGGCTAACCAAATTTATAAGCAAATGACTTGAAACACTTCACTGCTTTCTGAAAACTGTCTATTGTTCACAAGATGAAAATCCTTTATGCCATGAGTTTTATACAAGCGCGACATTTGACGTATTATGTGCGATGTAGATTTTGTACTTCAAGCATTCATATAATCAGGCGCATGCCGTAAGTCCCATGTCCGTTGTAATAACCAAGATTACCGTTTCCATGTATGACTAACCGATTGAGTAAAATGGTGGGATGGGAAGTTTCTAGTTGTTTGCCCTTTCCAATGATGTAACTAGGATGTCAACTTCTAATTAAAGGAATCAGATTAAGAGTTGGGGCAAACATGAACACCTGGATATCCAGAGGTGAGATCAGTGCCAAGGAGGAGTAAGCATCCCCTGTCGACCGGTCACACCCGCCGTGAGCCCTTTATCTTGATCAGGTAAACGGAGTAATCGGCAGTCTAAAGCAGTTGTATAAAATACGGCGTAACAATTGGTATGAACGCGTACACAACAATTAACCACCAGTGGGAGGAAGTATAGGCAATTATATCGTGTATAACGACCATTGAATCCTCTGAAAAATGCTGTACTGTCGAAATTTCTGCACAACCAGCTTGCTTGTTAGTAGCTTGTCTCGATCTAAAATCTGATCATACACAGAACAAGTTCGAATCAGTTGAGAACTGGACATTTAACACAATAATGCAAGTGGTGGTGGATATTATTACTAACAATGAATATGAGAAGTTGGCGATGGAGAAGCTGATCATCCCGTCTTGTCGTTTATATATCATGGCTTCGTATGTTATTGCTTTCACTCTTATGTTCTACGTCCTCCAAGATTTCGTTTAAGGAAACCGAGAATTCTGTTTGCCCTTGCCGTTATGTTGTCGATGTGCCTGTCCCACTAAGTTTGTCACCGATATGACACCAAGGTACTTTGCTCGAATTACGATGATCTGACGTGTTCCATGCCAATTGTTAGAACCGATCTTTACTACGGATTGCTTTTAATTACGTAACCTGACCAAGACATAGGGCTCACGACGGATGTGACCAGTCAACATGGATATTCTACTTCTCCTAGGCACCTGATCTACACTCTAGTGTGTGTCCAGGAGTCCGCGTTTGCTCAATTCTTTATGAAATAAATCACTGGTCGTCTTAACTTTTCTTCTCATCAAATTACCCTACTGTGCTCGGCTGGATATATTTGGACTTCCCGAATCTCAACCGATATATACAATTTCTCTTCAATGTAGAAATTAAAAATACCTTTTTTTGATATTAAGGTAAAAGAAAAAGAAAAGAAATTAATAATATTCGTTACAAAGAATTTAAACTAAATAGACCCAGGTGCCGAAACCCCTAGTGCCGAAACGGCTTGTACCCAAGCACTCTTCAATTATGGGAGGTGCAAATACGCAATACATTGCGCGCTCCGATTGAAAACAAAAACGATGAACCTGACAGAAAATCACAAATTCCACGGAAAACACCTGGAGCTATAAAGTCCTCATCAGAAGAACTTGTGTGTTTCGCCTGTCTCACAGAAAATGTTGGACGATGAACGCAATTATTACATGGTTAAAAAAGACCTGCTCTTGCAGAGGCACTTCATTTAATCCATCAAGAGGATTTTGTTAATGATTTACAAAGCAATATGGAAATAGCAATCCATTTCTCCTTTGTTGATAAGCGTAATAAAAGGCAATCTGTCATTTTAAACATTTGAAACTGCCAATTATTTATTTTTCACTAATTCTGTGGCCAAGTGCTAAGTATTGGCACAGTCTAATATCAACTAGCACTGGTCGGAGTTTTTGCGAATTCAGTGAAATAAATATTGAAAATACTGGTCGTAAACTTATTTTCTATGTGGGGGATGATAAAAGTTGAATTATTTACAGCTATTTTGGAACGTTTTTGAGTAATTTGAACTTGATTTCATTTCAAGTGCTTTTTACAGACAAAGTTATTGGTTCAACTTGTGAAGTATGCTTGTGTAAAATTTTCAACCAACTCCCAATTTATATGACAAAAAAAACAAAATATATGCCCCCACCCACAAGTATTTGGCATATGCAATTTTCAATAAAAGGAAGGAAGCTTCTCCAAAATCAGTGCGGGGATTGTATTATTTTACTTAAGTTTTCCTATGTCAATATCACAAATAGTCATCTGAAGAGTGAATGGTCCCTCGTTCAAATGAATGGGTCATGAAAACACGGAGGGATCTGTCCAAGATACAAGGTTAACAACCTTTTGTTTTCTCCTGTAATACGTAGTTAACAAGAAAGTGGTTATATATACAGATAAATGATTCTGTTGATGTAATATAATTTCAATCTTTTGGTTAGAACTTTAGGCTAACAGTGACTTTCAATTGGACCTATGTTATTCCTCCCCATTTAGATGTTGTCATATATTCATTAATGAAACCAATCATGTTTAAGTATTCAGTATGCATTCTCTAAAAAAATTGGGACAACTCCAGAATTTATTCAATGTCAAGTATTGTGAGTCGAACCTTTGACGTTAAAATGGGCAAGATTGGTTGCAAGCCAGACATATGCAATTGATTTGATGCAGAATTTTCCATTACCCTGTATGACAAAAGTTGTTTATAATCGATTCAGGTAATGATTGAATATGATTTAAGATAGCAAGTTTTTAATTTATACGTTATTAGTTGGATGATTTGCAATCAAGCACAGAAGTTGTTCATAATAAGTAAATTAATGCCCAACAATGTAAGTTGATTGAAAACATGATTGCTCGATATCAGCTAATGTTATATTATTGTATTCAAGATATTATGGAGAAGTGCGGAATCATCATTCGCATCCAGTGCTGTGGAAGGTATAGCTCTTTTTTGAACAGAAATTATTTCATAATTGTTAAATGTTTGAAAGATTCTTGCAATTTGCATTAATCTCAAAGATTTGGATTTATGCTGTTTCACTGCTAATTCCACTAAGCATTATACTATGTAGGAAGGTGCTAGTGAACTGAAATATCGTTTTTTGTTTTTAATTGATGATTTTTTCTGGTGATGTAAAGCAAAATGAATTTTATTCAAGGGGTTTACCATGTTGAAGGTCAAACATTTTTGATCTATTTTTGGTTGTTCATTATGTAGCAACACAGCACCTTTGAATATCTCAAAGCATATTAAAAAAAAAGATGTAGAAACAAATTGTGACAGACTGACCAACAGATGGACAGTTAGAGAAGAAACGGTCTATCTTTCTGAAGAAGCGTGAGCAATGATTAGATATTTCCCTGGCCAGCTTTATTTTAAAATGTTCAATTGTAATTGACAATTTTCATTTTCTGATGTTGATTACTTGATATGTTCAAAACATTAGGAGTATTTCTATTGAACTGATTGTGCATGTTTAACTGTTTCTCTCAGAATGTTTGTAAGTTAATAAAATTCCACCCTCAGGTACTCTTTTTTTCAATGTATCTTTTCCAGTGTTTTTAAATTAATCAACAAAGTGAATTCCAAAGATTGCTGGAGAATGTCTTGGATCACATTAGAAAGAAGGTAACAGAGCACGTCTGTTGGTTTTATGATTTAATCACAAACACCTGACTTTCATCTCTTTCAAAGTATTGCTTTCATTTCTTATAAAACAGATGTTCCAAACTGAAATTATAAAGAGTTACTTCCCTTGATTGTCCTCATTGGAAGACTGGTGAAGACATTTACTCCATTGTCAGAGATTCTTTGTCATGAATATGGTAAGCAGGTTGTGTCTACTTCAACACCATAGTATTAAACAAAATGCAGATTTTAATGGATGTGTTGATTATCTAGACCATGGAATTTTGTTAATTTAAGAATTTATAACTAACAATTTTTCAGCCACAAAAATTTACATTAGTTATTATGGGAGGGAGTTGCTAATGGATGTTGCTTTAACACCTGTATTAATTCAGTGGCCAATAATTACCTCCACTGCTGCCACAGCCTAACGCATCTTATCAAAAGAAATATTCTGCTATAATGTTTTTTATACATTAAATGAACCCAATTCCTGCTGTTATATAGCTTGCCATTCTTATAAAGTGAGTAATGCAAAATTCTTACATTTAAGCTCACCTGAGCAGAAGTTGTAGACGAATTAATATCGGTGTAAACTTCTTATGGTTTTTTTTAACTTCTCACAAACCATTTCATTTCATGACCAATTTCAGCCAAACTTGGTGCACATTACAGAAAGAAAAAGGATTTAAATTTTAAAGGGTCATGCTCCTTTCCAAGGGAAGATGATTGGGAAGTTTTGGATATGTTAAAATCTTTTCAGAGCGAGCCCAGAAAACCAAAACTTATTAGGCTTTATAATAAAGAGTTATAATCAAATAAAAATAATACTAGGAAAAGTATAGAGTTTGAAATATAGTAAAAGAATGCAAAAACATTAAAAGTATTCAAATTAAATATCTGATTATTAGGAGTTTAAAATGACAGAGTAAGACCAAAGTGTCGTGGGGTTGGGTCAATCCCTACTCCACTATATGCTGAAGGAAGAAAAGAAAATAGATACTACAAGCAAACAACCAAAAATAAATTTTAATACTACATAGCAGGTTTAGAACATGCAGATGAAAGGTTTAAAATATTAAACAAAGTAAGGAAACGCTTGTAAAGGAAAAATGTAAAAAAAGAAAGAAAAAAAAATCCCTGCCTGTCGGGTCATATTTTTTCTCACATGTTAGGGAAATCAACAATCATTTTTCTTTGGCCTTATTAGGAGTTTCCATTTTGATGATTTTTTTAAACCTGACCTTGGAGGCCAAGGTGTGAAAACGGTGGGTTTTCAAAGTTTAACAAAAGAGTGAGTTGGAAAAGACATTGAAAATGTTCTTTTCCACTTTGTGTACAAAAATCTTCTAGAGAACCATTAAAGAAGCAATAATTTGTATATTATTAAATCTTCAGGAGTTATCTTAAAAATCATTGTCATAATTAAGCCACAGTTGAAATGTATGCTTAGGAGAGGCGTACATATCAGCTGTCACTTGCGATGGATGAATGAAAATTCAAGTTTGTTCAAGCTTTGAGTCCTGAGACATTTCCAATACTATCAGGATGTGATATTTTTCTGTAAATTGGGCAAATTCACATTTCCCAACCCCATCCCCCCAAAAGTCCTATTGATTTAAGAAACCTAAATTAGATATCATTGTGTACATCTTGCTAATTAATGAAAATATCAGTTGAAAAATAGGGATATTTTTACATTAAAACATTTTTAAAAAGCATACAGGTATTTCAAGCTGTTTGTCAATGTGAGATATTGAATCCTTTACATTATTGCAGCTTTCTGTTGCGTGTTATTATACATTAAGTTACAAACCTTCAAGAGAGGTATTTCTAATCATTAAATCAAGTGTTAGCAGTAATTGTGAATTGTTTAAATAAATTTGACTCTTCCACCTAAAGCACCAGAGGTCTGCAAGCTCCATACTTAAGTATGCTGTTTATATTGCATTTGATTTCGATCAAAGGTCTTTTTGTTGATTCTGTCTGGAAAAGTAACAGAGCATTAGATTATTCTGCAGCAAACATCCTCCTAAATGGCAGAGAGCTAAAATTAGCTGTGTGCTTCTGATTATCTAAAGTGATCTTTATGATTCTGGAAATACTGTATTATCAGGTGAAATTCTCTTCATTGGCATGCCAAGAAAGAAGATCTTGGGGTAGTTTATTGTAGTATAATAAATTGGCGATATCTAAGGTCATTGTTTCATGTTTGTGCGAATCCTGGGGAGAAAGTCTGAGTATAAAATGACATAGATTAATGATTATGATTATCTTATTCAACAATTGTTTTCACAGAAGAATATTTGCTTTACAATTGGAATCACTTTTAGAGTTCCACATCATTAAGGTGGTACATATATAGCACTTTTCATAAAGATTGTAATGACTGAAAAGTGTAGGGTATTGCAAATAAAATAGAGTAGTGTGGAATCTGAAACAGCAAATATAATTTAAAATCATCAGGGGAAAAAATAAATCCTCTGTGGGACTTGAACTCACAAATCTGCAGATTGTCAGATGCTTTATTTAATAATCCACCAAGTGAAACCCGACAGGTGAAGGATTTATAAAGATACAGAACCCATCTCTAAATTTATTTTGGTATCTATGGCATACTACTTTTTAACAAAAATAGAGTGTATTACTCCCCAGTCTTAACAAGTCCTGCCTATTTTCAGTTTCTCAAAAATGTAACCTGTCAGGAGTTGCTTCATACAATTTTACTGCAAATTAAATTGTTGCAGTTTTTATATACACCTGTCTTTAGACACTCAAATGCTATAACATTGTCATGACGTCTTTCTGTCCAGTTGGGGTTTCTGCTTTTATTAGTCCCCTACCGGTTTGTAACCGGAGGAGACTTTAGCTTTATTCTTTTGTGTCTGTCTGTCTTCATGTCTGTCTGTCCCCATTCCGTCCCGTTGGTTTTCCAGACTTCTTTTTTTACTGCTTGCAGATATTCATTTGATTATTGGTACATTGCTTTGCCATACCAAGTACAGATCAAGTTCGAGTTTTAATCCATTCATTTTTCACTGAATTATGGCCCTTGGACTTGAAAATTTCATAAATTATCAGTTTTCCGCACTTTTTTTCTCAGTTTGCAGATATTCTTTTGATATTTGGTACATTGCTTTGCCATACCACGTTACAGACCGAGTTAAAGTTTGGTTTCGATCCATTCATTTATTACTGAGTTATGGCCCTTGGACTTAAAAAAATTCATAATATATCAGTTTTCTGCACTTTTTCTCACTGCTTGCAGATATTCATTTGATATTGGTACATCCCTTTGCCATACCAAGTTACAGATCAAGATCGAATTTGGATTTGGTCTATTCATTTTTCACTAAGTTATAGCCCTTGTCCTATCCTGGCTCACCAATATTATTACAAAGGGGAGTGCTGTCCGAGGTTTTTTGAAGGATAATGGCCCTGTGACTTTGGATTTCCATGCAAAATACTTTGTTCTCCTAAACCCTTGGGGGATTTTGATGAAACTTGGTACAAAGAAAAACCACAATCTGGAGATGTGCATATTGCAAGGGGAGTGCTGTCTGATGTTTTATAAAGGATTTAAGGCCCTTGGACTTAGGATTTTCCATGCAAAATACTTTGTTTTTGCAACTCCTCCTAAACCCTTGGGGGATTTTGATGAAACTTGGTACAAAGAAAGATCACAAAGTGGAGATGTGCATATTGCAAGGGGAGTGGCTGTCCGATATATTTTTTAAAGGAGTTAGGGCCCTGTGTCAATAATATATGCGGGCGTTTCAGTACCGACTTGGCGGTGCCCTATTTTTCATC
>CAJDSM010033752.1:0-10330 GCA_903981925.1 Ostrea lurida
CATTCCCCTTGTAATATGTACATCTCCACATCTTGATCTTTCTTTATATCAAGTTTCATCAAAATCCCCCTTAGGATTTAGGTGGAGTTGCGAAGACGAAGTAAAAGGGACAGACAGACAGATGACAGCGGTATAGCATAATAGGCCCACTTTTATGCGGGCGTATAAAATAGAGGAATGTTTGTTTACCTGTCGGCTTACTTTTATTAAATCTGAGAGACAGGAAAGCCAGGATGATGACTGCTACAGAGACAATGGCTGACAAACTGTACGGCCGGATCTTCTGGAAGAGGAAGAGGCTTAGTTTTCTAATGGCGGCCCACACTCCCTCAGGCTCACCTGTCAGAAACACGGTCATTATCACTGAGCACCTCATAAAAGCATAGCAGGATAATATTAAAACGCAACAAGTAACTAGTACTAATTGTAACGGGGACCGTTACGGATGTTCCCCAAACATTCCCCATTCAGCAAGTGGTGTCATTTGTTTTAATGCAAGCAATTTTTACCATACCAATCTGTACATGAGACACCACTTTCTAACGTTCAGTAAAAGACATGGAACAGAGAGCCCGAAAATGCATATGAAAATTGCACGTGCATAATACACGCATGCGCTCACATTTCCCACAATAATAATCTCCCTTGTAGATTTTTGCAGCATATACCTATGAGCCAAATTTCATTCCAAAAGCCTCATTAAAGAGAGATATATGCAAATACGAAATATCCAATCAGGATTTCAGTCGCAGTGCGAGCGTGTGCGAGATAATGATTTGGACATCACCAATTAAGAAAGAGTCCAATACATATCTGAAATATACATTTCAAAAACTATTCATTTAATGGAAAGATCTCATAGAGTAGTAATACAATTTAGACATCAGAAATTACAAGGCACGCGCATTCACGCGTACGCGAATTTGATAAAGATATTTTTCTTGACACATTCTTTAGGCACTCATGTCATAAACCTACAGTAAAAATTTGAATTGATTTCAGTCTTTAATTGGAACGTATGGCCATTTTAGTATCCGAGAAATGACGATAAAGTAATGCACGTGCACACACGCGCACATGAGTATGATAGAGTATTATTTTTGATACCATTCAAAAAGCGTTTCAATGATATACCACCAGTTTAATTTGATATTGTTGGATCATTTTTAAGAAAGTTACGGCATTTCAAAATCGTCCAATCAGAATTCAGCAACACGCGCATGCACGTGCTGAAATTGGAATTTTGACTATAATCCCCTCTTAAAGACCATCAAGATGACTCACAATTCAATTTCAAATGATTTTCAAACAAGAAACAAAAGCGTCGTGGTCAATCGAAGAATTGGACCTTTAAAGACGATGCACGTGCATGCGCGATGCGCGTTTGCAATTTTTTTACATCACTGTGTAGCACTTTATATTGTCTACCTATGCTGTGAATATCATTTCATTATCTTTATTTATAACAAAGTTACAGGCGATTTTGTATATCCCAATCAAAATGCAGCACACGTGCACGCACGTGCAAATTTCGAAATTTTGATCATACCAATCAATTCAGGATCTCAATGTTCTACCTACCTTGTGAATATCAAATGATTTCATTGAAGAATAAAAAAGTTAGACTGATTCCGAAGTTAGAAGCCAAAAATGCAATGCACGTGCATGCATTTTCAGAAAAATGACTATCGGTTTCCGAACACCTTCAGATGATATACTAATCATCCTAAAAAGGTTTCATATCGATCCATGTACAGGTTCTGAGAACACTTCGAGACAAAAAAAGTACCGGAGAATAAGAAGAAAGAAGAAGAAGAAGAATAATAATAATAAGAAACGAGTAAAAACAATATGTTCCCAAACTTTGGTTTGGGGAACATAACAAGAGTTGTCAGAAGACAACATAGCTCGCTGGGCAGCATGAACTATCTTAACCTATTCCCCCCTTTAGGTAAAGTCCAAGGTCAATAGCTCTGGTAGTGAATGAAATGTCTTGAAAAGATGCATTTGTTTTAGAAATAATCAAAGCCCTTAAGATATCCCTCTTGTTCAAAAGATAAAACTCCAGGTTTTGGAATTTTGAAATTTATTTCAAAGGATAACTAGGTCAAAAATATTGTTACCAATAGAGAGCATCTATATAGGAAATGCCAAAGCCCCATCCCTTTTCATTGAAAAAATATTGCCCATATCAAAGTGTTTGAAAAGCAGGTCAATATCTAATGCCAAGTTCGCTAGGTCAAAAGTCTTCGTACCAAAACACAAAGGGTTCTTTCATGAGGCATTTAAATGTGTTAAATCAAAGGCTTCTCATCCTTGGTTCGAAAGATATAACCCAGTGAAAGTTTTTGAAAAGTAAGTAAAAGTGTAACGGTCAAGGTCCACTAGGTCAAAAAAGTCGTGGTATCAAACAAAAGTCTGATGATGAGGGCATGTATATGTGAATTATTAAACCTCTAATCCCATTAGTTCAAATGATATAGCCCAAGTAAGAGTTTTTGAAGTAGGTCAAAGTCCAAGGTCACTAATGGTCAAAAGCATAGTACCAAATAAAGATCTCATCATGGCGCATCTATACATGAATATCAAAGCCCTATTCCTTTGCTTCAAAGATATAGCCCAGGTTAAAATTTTAAAAAGTAGGTCAAATTCCAAGTTCAAGGTCACTAGGTCAAAAGTCTTGGTACCAAAACAAAGGTCTCATCATAAGGCATCTATACAGAAATATCAAAGCTCTTTCCCCATTGGTTCAAAAGATGCAGCCCATGTTCAAGTTTTTAAAAGAGGTCAAGGTCCAAGGTCCACTACGTCAAAAGTCTTGATACAACAAAGGTCTCATCATGAGGCATCTATATATGGAATATCAAAGCCCTATTCCCTTTGGTTCTAAAGATATAGCCCAGGTTAAAGTTTTTGAAAAGTAGGTCAAAGTCCAAGGTCAAGGTCACTAGGTCAAAAGTCTTGGCACCAAACCAAAGGTCTGCATCATGAGGCATCTATACATGAAATATCAAAGCCCTGTTCCCTTTAGTTCAAAAGATATAGCCCAGGTTAACGTTTTTGAAAGTAGGTCAAAGTCCAAGGTCAAGGTCACTAGGTCAAAAGTTTTGGTACCAAAACAAAGGTCTCGTCATGAGGCATCTATAGATGTAATATCAAAGCCCTATTCCTTTTAGTTTCAAAATATATAGCCAGGTTAAAGTTTTTGTGAAAAGTAGGTCAGTCCAAGGTCCATAGGTCAAAAAGTCTTGGTACCAAAACAAAGGTCTCATCATGAGGCATCTATATATGAAATATCAAAGCCCTATTCCTTTTAGTTCAAAAGATATTCTGTAGCCCAGGTTAAAGTTTTTGAAATGTAGGTCAAAGGTCAAGGTCAGTAGGTCAAAAGTCTTGGTACCAAAACAAAGGTCTCATCATGAGGCATCTATATGTGAATATCAAAGCTCTGTCCCCCTTGGTTCAAAAGATATAGCCCAGGTTAAAGTTTTTGTGACGCCGACACCCGGGTCATGACAATAGCTCTCCGGACATTCGTCCCGGCGAGCTAAAAATGTGAGAGAATCATATTGTCCCCATGTGGGCAATTGATTGATATTGACCCTTTCAACCAATGTGCTTGGCGCCAAGTTTTGAATCATAATGGCCCAGTGGTTCTAGAAAAGAAGGTGAAAATGGGAAAAGTTTATGGACAGACAGCAGCAGTGCATCAGAAAACTTGAAAAGCTCACTGTAACCTACCTTTAGCTGATTCTCTGACTGCTGTTCCATCTGTGGACTGTGTAACTTCTTCACTGCTACTCTTCNTCAGACAGCAGCAGTGCATCAGAAAAGCTCATTGTAGCCTACCTTTAGCTGATTCTCTGACCGCTGTTCCATCCGAGGACTGTGTAACTTCTTCACTGCTACTCTTCAATTCATTCTCAATGCAAGTTGCATAATCCTGCATTAAAATATTCAATCAATCATATCATTAAGTCATATCTCATTTGTCAGACATTGAAATATATAATCACTGACAAAAATTGCCTATACTTGTAGATTAAGAATATATAATGTCTCAAACATGTTTTCCTCCACATAATTTAGATACCTATGAAAGTGTAAGTAAAATAACGATAAATAAATTAAATATCATCTACAAACAACAAACTGAAACATGCAAATTGTTGTTGTTTATTTTTCCAAACCTGATGTGAATATATTGTTTATGTATAAACCTGTATCATTTGTTGTTTCTGTGAGACATCCAACCCACGACAGGTATCTAGGAATGCTGGGACTAAACTGTGGAGTTTCCGTGGTAACATCGCATGCTGTACATAAATATCAACAATATGTGGGTATGCAGGATCAGTGTAGTTGTCCTGGTTACGGAGCCAGATGTTGGCTAGAGCCTGGCATTGTGGGTAATCTTGAAGTTTAGCATACAGCAGCAAACTGGAAAGAGAAACACCTGATAAGTCACAAATACATGTACAACAGCCTGAAATATTAAACTTTCAAGAGTTATCTCTCTTAACATGATGAACGAGAGGCTGATAGACCCTTGTTGGCCACCACAAAATTGGTTAAAAACACCACTAGCCCCAAGGGCTATGAAATCTATCATAATTTACCAGTTTTTCATGGTAATATTCACCAGCAATGGATACCTTAAAACACAACCCCCCCCCCCCCGCGAAATTGTAAAAGTTATGACTAGTTTGGACTTTGTAAATGTTCACACCTTTCTGCTTTTCCTTAATGCATTTAGTTTTTATACAAAAGCCGCAAAATTAAGGAAAAAGTCGTCTTCCCAATGATAAGACAATAATCACTATGAAAATTTTGGCCCCACCCTGGAATCAAAACTCTTACCCCTGGGATCTTGAAATATTTATGATTTTGGTATTGAAGGGCTAATATCAAAAGTGTAAAAGTCATATGATATTACATGTATTTAAATGGTTTACACATAAACATAATATGCCAAGTTTGGTCCCGCCTGAGTCTGAACCTCTACCCATTATCCTCTGGGATCATAAATAAATTCCATAATGTAGTGGTTGCACTGCTTATCAATAGGACACACCCAGGGCTCTATAATGGCAGCGTTCCATAAGTCTAATGGTCTAAGTCATAAGTGAAAGTGAAATGCTACATGGTTCCAATATTTGACCAACCCTAACTTAATCCCCTTAAACGGATTCTAACATCTTGTCCAAGATATCATACTGAATTATCATTATTTTGGAGTTGAATGACTCTTGTTATTATTTCCAAGGTAANAGGATTCTAACATCTTGTCCAAGATACCGGTATCATACTGAAATATCATTATTTTGGAGATGAATGACTCTTGTTATTATTTCCAAGGTAATCTATTCAAGCATGTTCAAAAGTTAAAGTGCAAAATACCCTCATGTTCAATCAAATATGAAATATACCTACAATTTTAAAGCTCTCACATCTCATATCCTGTTACCTGTCGTACAAGACCTGTAGTCAAGTTTATAGCACTTGTGTGTGGAGTGCTATGCTCCATGCCAATGAGACCCGCATACTGACCAAGACAAACCTCCATCACAATGACAGGGCCATGATCAGACAGACCTTTAACATCAAGNTTAATGATAAGGCCATGATCAGACAGACCTTTAACATCAAGCCAGTAGATGTGGCCACTGTACGGTCAAATGATCTGATTGGCAGCTTGGTCTCGAGAACCTTGACCTCATTCTAATGAGGGGGGGGGAGGGAAAGAAGACACCATTGTATGGCCACGTATATAGATCCAACAGTGCAATCAAGTGCACATGCACTCAACCTACAAGTTTCTGGAGGGTGTGGAGGTGTCTGGCCAAAGATGTCTTAGAGAGAGGTGACGGAAAAGATCGCAGAGTGGAAGCTCTATGCTGCCGACCCTCAAGATTGAGAAAAATGGAGATCTGATGTGAAATCTGCCATGTGTGCAGTTAGCCAGCTATCTGGAACGGGGCCTACTAGAGTGGACAACATCCAATAGAAAGGAAGCGATGTCAGACGACGAGGATGAGGAGATTGTGATGTTCTTTGCGTACTCTTGAAATACAGTTTTTAAAAAGAAAACATGAAAACTATATAACTTATTTCCTCCTAACATAACCTAATTCTGACATGGATATTAGTGGAAATACTTTGGCCTTACAGCAACACAGCAATAAGTCTGCAAATTAATATGAATTTAAACTAAATATTTCGTGAATCATTGACAAAGATATGAATGCGTAGCGGTCAGCCCAGTTGGACGCCGGTGGCCAGTTGGTAGAGCACCTGACTAGATATTCAAGGGGCCCGGGTTTAAATCCTCGGTCTGGTCCAATGAAAGCATTCAATTCCTGTTACAGAAGAAACATTTCTCCCTTCCTGTTACAGAAGTTTTCAGCAAAAAAATAAATAAATTTCCTGTGAAATAAAGGAAAATAAATTGAGGGTAGTGTCTATATGCAAGTCAGTAGTATACATAAATTACTGTTGAACAGCTATTCGTCGTGAACGCAATATTTGTGTATGTAATATTTCAACATCTACAATATTCACTCTGACAAGCGTTATGTGATAATGCTGAACATTTAGTCTCCGGTAAGGTTCGGCATGCAGTGATTCTATGTATATACAGTTATTTGCACGACGGTCGTGTATATAAACTTTGCTCCTTGTATTCATGATGGTCATGTATATATATCATTGGCCAAAATACAGAAAAAAAAATATATATTTGAAATGTAGATTTTTTAAATGTATATATTGCAAATTGAAATACCTTAATTCACTAAATTGCTCTATAGTTTATGGAGTGTGTGTGCTGGGGTGATATGGGGTGGGGTGCGGGCTGAATCCCCATCCAGGGTCAATCCTATTCCTCCACCACTTAATGTAACTGAGACCTACCACAGCTGTACAACTGCTGCTGGAGAATGCTCGATATCACCGTACACTTTCTGGACAAATGGCAGCACTTCCTGCCACGTGTTTCTCTCAGCATGTGCCTGGACGGCCAGAACACACAGTCGTTCCGTGTACTCCTTTGGGCTACAAAAAATACCATACTTAGTTACTTCACTCTTCATCATATCTGATAATGTACACGAGAAAAAATTACAAAAAGCTAGCTGTCAGAACTGAACGGTTGATAAGTAAAAATAAGAAATTAGTTGATGGCTGTGTATAAATTCATCGCCCCTCCTTCTCACAAATACACAAGAAACTCCTATACATTTGTGAATACTTGTTATACGAGGTCAGAAACTAGACTGATTTTTACTACCAGCTACCTGAAATTATTCTGTTCCGAGCATAACTTTACACGGCTCAAACCATTTTCACAATGTTCAATGCATGCATCAAAGTTTTTGAACAGTAATGCTGCCGTCGCACCATCTAAATATTGCTTCAGTGTGGAGTGTACCAGTGGAAAGCCTGTTTGATATTTTTCTGTGGGGAGAGGTACTTCTTTGGACGCCATATTTTGGTCATGTGACCATGAATCTCTAAACGTCGTAATCTTCTAAAAGTCTTATATCTCCAATGATTTACAAGTTTTATTTGTCATATTTTCTTACAATGTTATTTCAAATGAAATTATAAACTGTGTAATGAGATTTAAACTAAATGAAAAAAATAAAAAGAATATATTGTAATTTTTCTGCAACAATATTCATCCCGTGATAGCTCAGTTGGTAGAGCGGAGGACTGTAGTGGAAATATCATCGTCATCCTTAGGTCGGTGGTTCAAATCCGCCTCGCGGGACGTAATTTTTTTTCTTTCATTTATTGTTACACGAGAATTATCAAACCCCTATTCTATTTGAAAATGATCTCAAAACTTTATCAACGAATACATAACGTTGTTGCGCCAGTGACTTATTCTTATAAATGCCCACATACATCGATCCCTCCCTCAAAGATCGAAAATAATCAAAATATAGGCCTACAAGATGAATCACAAATTTTATAAACACTGACAACTGACAAGCCCAGGCCTCGCTTATTAAAATAGAGAAGAAAACATATATGAAAAAGAAAACTAAAAGCAAAACAAGTTACATATGCTATCATTGTTTATACCTCCCTAGTATAAACAACCTATGCCCCCATACTTTAATTATGATTCCGTCTGCAGTTATCANAAAGAAAACATAATGAAAAAGAAAACTAAAAGCCAAACAAGTTACATATGCTATCATTGTTTATATCTCCCTAGTATAAACAACTTTAATTATGATTCCGTCTGCAGTTATCACATGCCAATAACTTTTTACGTAGATTTTTTTTCTTTTTTCTTCGCATTCCTAAAACTGTTTTCCGATCGATCATATACCCTCTTGAGTTATCGATGAGAGAATGCCTTTTAACCCTTAATTGCATTGTAAGTAGCCTCAACTTTTAAAAACAACAGAGTACCATAAATTTTACTGTTTAGATAGATTCCTCTTGCATTTCTCTTCGGTAGTTTATTTTGAGCGACCAGACTTTAATTCTGTTTACATGTCAAAAGTGTTTAGATCCTTCCGTGTTTTCAGACTTTTGAAGACGTGCGATCAACTTTTAACAAAATAAAAATTTATTCATTTAATGAAGCATACAATAACACGGTACTAAGAGTTTCTCTCAAAAAGATATTTCTTCTGTAAGATTGCTTTTTTTTGTTTTTTTTTCTTCTTTTTTTTAATTTTAGTATTTCGACTGGTAATAAAAAAATACATCAGAATACTAGGTAAATATACCATATATTTTTTTTAATTAAACACCCGATACAATATTAATCTGTTGGCAATTATTGGATCAAAAATAAATAGTACATTTATATTTTCATAAACAAAAAATAGATACTTCACATAGATTCAAGAGGGGGAAAAACCCAAATCGTAAAACCTGCTTTAGAATACAAAAAATCAAGTACAATAATTGGAACTGGCTTTCGACATGATGTATTTGCCAATATGTTTGACAACACAGAGAGAACAATTAAGAGGGACGTCGTTCCTCTACAATAGTACGGAGACAGATGATCGATCCTTGGGGCGGTGAGGGGGTATAGTGGGCAGGGACAGGGATAAATACGGTCTTATTGATTGCCAGGATCTGCTGAAATAGGACAAATCTATCCCGCCTAAGTGCACGCGCACAGGGCTCTCTCCTCAATACTCTGGATGTACAGGGTGCTTGGACAATATTTACATAAATGTATCTCCTCAAGTGAACGTGTTGGGATTACTGTTTGATGTAAGGAGTATTAACTATGGCAGAGGGTCCAGAGAATAGATTGTCTAAGAACGTGGTGATAGCATTTGATGGTAGCGAACACGCTAAATATGCCGTGAAATGTAAGTACGACTGTCTTGGTAGAAGTATGTCGTGAAATGTGTTGATATATAAATAGTTCTGTTGCGTGTTTTACGATATGTCGATATGGGTGTATGCTATCCACGGCAAATATCGTGACTGATGATTTGTATATAGTGGGTGAAGGGTGTATTTGTATAATTTGCGTGACGGGGAGGGGGATGGACAATTTTCACCCTGCACATTGTTCAAACTTATGCCGAATCTCCGCGTCCCCGAAATGTATTACATTGTAATTTACGAATATAAGAGCTCTAAATGAAAGCAATCTTGATATAGGTAAGACTCTCTCTCTCTCCTCTCTCTCTCTCTCTCTCTCTCTCCATCTCCTTCATCTCTCTTCTCTCTCTCCTCTTCTCTCTCTCATCGTCTCTCTCCTTCTCTCTCTCCTTGTAATGATCACATATTGACCCTGTGATAACATTCCATTCCATTATGACAGCGACGAAAGGACTACAAAAATATCAATAAACCAGTACAGAATTCCCCATGGAGCGATAGCTTGTTCTTTGAATTAATCTTAATGCATATCACACATTGACATCTGGTCTCAAAGTGACAGCGAGGTCAAAAAATGCAATTTGGACGCAAATCACACCCCACCGCTTCCTATTGGATATTGATATAGGAATGAGGTGAAATCAGTTGTAGCCTATGCATTTCAGCTGATCATACGACTAAGGATTGTACCCTTCACACCCAGATTAATTAGATAATTGTGTATAGTATGCCTATGAATACATTGCACATACTTGTAGATATTTATACGGAGTGTGCCCCACTAATATTGTCTGACATCAGAGGGTTGCTAATGCAGCCAGTGCGTGCATCTTTGGAAGGTTAATATCCTTTCCGACATACTGTTCTTTTTCATTATATAATAAATAAATTGTCTCGTTTTCCTCCCTCCAGACATGATATGGTAACAGGTGCGTGTAGACTACAGGACCCCCCCCCCCCCCTT
>CAJDSM010033753.1:0-11193 GCA_903981925.1 Ostrea lurida
TATTTGTAAATCATGATCCTTAAATTTTTTTTGTCCAGTATAGTTATATACACCTCAACTTTATGACGATTTCAGCTTCTCCATCGTCAACTTCCCATATTTGTAGCAATATCCCATCATCACCTGCATATGGTGTGTATGTCTCTCAACTCATTCGATACGCTAAAGCTTGTTCTGCGTATGAACAGTTTTTGAATCGATGCAGGCTACCTACAAACAAATTGTTGCAGGGATTTCAACAGTCACGTTCAAAGGCAGCATTTCGCAAATTATATGGTCGTTATTACGATTTAGTTTGCCAGTATGGCCTTACCATTGGATCAAATGCGGTCTGATGTGTTTCATAGCAATTGTTAAGCCGTTTTCCATACACTGATTTGACTACGGATTACTCCGTTTATCTGATCAAGACAATGTACTCACGGCGAGTGTGACCGGTCGACAGGGAATGCTTACTCCCTCTAGACACCCGATTCTACCTCTGGTGTGTTCAGGGATCCGTGCTTGCCCAACTCTTGTTTTGTATTCCATCTGGGACTTACGAGATTGCATGATCACTGTTCGTTATCTTTGCCTTTATATCCGGATAGGTGTACAGCATATTGTACATATACGGATATGTGTACAGTATATTGTACAAATACTGTCGGACGTACTTTGTCCTATCTATAGTCGTTGGCTTCTTTTGGGATAAAGTATCGGCATTTTAAAGAAATGTGATGAAACAAATTCTCTATAGTTAATAGTTATGAAACGTCCATGAACTATGCTAAGTACAAGTTTTGAAAATTCTAATAATAGCAGTATCCAGTGTTGGCGTCATACGTCATTAAGAAAATTCCCCATGTGCGAGTGTTGTTACCATTTCATTGGCATACTATCTCAATCATCTAGTATTCTTCGTTGTGCAAGCAATCTATGACATACATGTACATGTAATTAACATTCATACCTTCGACATACTCTTTCTCTTACGTATACTTCCGTACAGCTGAAAAGCCACCATTTGTCTTTTTGATTTATTCCTCTAATTATTACATGTACATTTTTATTTTGAAATTAGTAATTTAAAGGATACGTATGTGTAATTAATTATAATTTACATCCTTTTTCGCGGAGGAAAACTGTCAAAAAAATATAATAGAATTCTTAATCGACCTTCTGTTGATGAGGGTTAAAACCAAACTACTATATTGATATGTGCCCTATATTTAGTTTAAATTTGCTCTGGAGTCATTGCACTTCTTATTTAGCAATCTGTTAACGTAAACCGCTAATTGGGAGCAATTCATGAATACAAAGTTACACCTGGGGCTGTCCTTTAATCTCTGTCTTCGGAAGAAGAATATTCTGAGAATCGGTGACGAACGGGAAATCACCCACTCAATGCAAAACACGTTTTCGACGACATTTATACACTGTGAAACCAGGGTCTATGAAATGTTTTATTTGTTCTGAAATCTAAAATATCAGTTATTGCATGTCTCTGTTGTTACAGAATTATCAGAATAATTGTTAAACAGGACGTGTTAATGAAATCAAAGAATATAAATCGCCAAAAATCATATGAAACATCAATTTAATCCAATTCCTGTATACATTTCCAACATTCATTTACGTCAAACTCGAAAATAATAAGAATAATAGCAGAAACGGGTAAATGGGATTGGACCGGTGGTTTTATAGAATCCACCATTGTTTAGACCAGTGTTAACCGTGTTTTTAAGTCAAGAGTTTGATATTTCTCACTAAAGAGTGCTGTAATGTTTTCCTCAATTCATCAAATTATCAGTGAATGTTATCGCATAAAATGAAAAATTAAATATTTGCATGTCATACAATGCACAAAAAAGTGTGTTTCAACAATTGACCTTTTTTCCCTTGACAGTGACATGCGACAGTTACGGAATACATCAGTTTAGAGTGACGAACAAATGAACGCCTCGTACACTCTCGGAATCTAGAAGGAAGGGACGCCAGCTTTATTTTACCTTTGAAATTTGATGACACAACATGCTTCTCCAAGCATATCTGGGATGTTTACTGGTGGCTGTTGCCCACTTTTTGCCACAATACAAGAAGAACATCCCGAATGGACAAATTATTCCAGATCCCTGCTGTCCTGGGCGTACGTGGGGTCGGGTTGGACACTCTGGACCAAGTCAATCAGCTCTTAATGAGTTTGGTAGAGTGAGTACAAAATAATATACCCTAAAATTAGAAAACCTTGTAGACTATATCATTTCAGTTAGGCAGGCTGTATTTTACATGAATCTTTGTTATAAACTTTCTTGTTACAAAAATTGATCTGTAAATCATTTGACCAGTCGCAACATATCCGAGTATTTTTTTTTTTCTAATTTATTGAAATATTGTCATAATATAGCAAACATTACATAACATTACTCAGATATCTGCACAATACAAGCAATCTACAAATTTACAGGCTTTTGTCGAATATATGCTGCTAATTAACTTCAGTTTCAAAACAATAAGCAATAGACTTTCTTTTGACAATTATACATGTATAAATTGTTGTTTTCTTACTTATAGTGAAAGAAAGCAATCACTTTCGTTTCGCTAGTCTCATAAACTTTGAGAATTTTTTAAAAATATAGATTTAGAATGCTTACTATGTTCGCCGTCTTCAACCAGACAAAATTCATATGAAGCATATTTGTTCCATTAACTCGCACTTAAATTATTATTTGAAATATTATTTAGTACCTTGTACAGTAATTAATTCGATGACTTTCTTATCATATACATATATTTGTAGATAATTTTATGCCTCCCCTTTCACATATAGGGGATACATGTATATTGATTTGACGGTCTGTAGACCAATTGTTGTCAGCTCTATATCATAAGAACCCTTTGCTTGATATACATCAAACTTCTTTGTACTAGATTCCTCTAAAGAGTAGATAACACTTATTAATTTTGAGGTCACAGGGTCAAGGATGAATCGACTCAGGACATAGGAAGAAGTAATTCGCTCAATATCTTGATAAAGCATTGTTTGACAGACATCAAACTTAGTGCACTCGTTCTTACTCAGGTGTCCTCCGCAGATATGAATTCACGAAGTCAAAGGCTGAACTGGACAGTGTAAGATCTTGAGAACCTTTTGCTTGACAGACGCCCTACTTCAAACTTGGTATACTGGTTCTACGTAAGGAGTAGATAACCCTTCTCACAAATTTGAGGTCTAAGGTCAAGGTTCAAATTACATAAAGATAGGAAGATACATATAGTGCGATTAATATGATGATAACCCTTTGCTTGACCGACCTCAAATCTACTCAAGGACAAGGGTCAAGGTAATCTAGGAATTGGAAGATATTGTTCCCTCGATATCCTGTGAACCCTTTGCTTGATAGATTGAAAGACCTCAAAATTGGTGTACTGGTTCTACCTAAGGTCAAACTGTTCCCTCGGTATCCAGAGAACCCTTTGCTTGACAGACATCGAACTTGGTACACTGGTAAATCCTATAAAGATTGGTTTTGAAGTCACAAGGTCTGGCTCTCTTTTTTATTTTGAATCTCACACGGTCATAAATAGATTCACTCTGGACATAACTGGTTATTATACTGCTTATTATCTTTAGAACCCTTTACCTAATAGAGATGAAACTTAGTATCGTGGTTGCCACTGACTATCAAATAACCAATATTTCTTTTAAAAGTTTATAGTATTTTTGTCAGTAAAGAACAGAAAGTATACAAAATATATTTTAACTTTTAAAGAATGTTCATTATTTGTTTGAAAATGGGTTCCAAAATGTTAGAAGTTAATGTAAAAATACTGGGAAAAAATGTATTGCGATACAGTATATTTTAGGATACACCGAAATATCGATATTTTTGCCCAGCCCACCATTCAGTGTCATGTCAGATGAGCTACTGCACTCCATTTGGTGTTGGATAATGGACTATTACTCAAACAAAAAAAAACCAAAAACAAAAAAACCCAAAACAAAAAAACCAAAACAAACAAAACAAAAAAAAACCCCCCCAAAAAAAAAACCAAAAAAACAAAACCCGCCAAAAACAAAACTGAAATAATAAATAATAAATAAATAAAATAAAAAACAAAAACCAAAAAAAAACAAAAAAAACAAACAAACAAACAAAAAAAAAAAAAAAAAAACAACCCCCCCCCCAAAAAAAACCAAAAAACAAAACGAAACCAAAAAAATAAATAAATAAACCAAACAACCAGTAACACTGATAGAATTGATAAAAAAAAGATAATAGTGTTGTAAACATTTCATATCAATATTAAAACATAATTCCATTTTTTTTTAATAGGATCAACACAAATATCATATACCAATGTACCCGTATATCGTTAGTTATCATTGCAGATACATGTTAAATGGGACAAAGTCTTTTATGCAAATTACTAAACAGTCTAAGGTCTTGAAGAAATGACACACCCCCTTTTCAAATTCAAATGTGTAATTTTCCGTTCTGATTTACGACAGAGATAATGTGCGTTTTCTTTTTTGAAGGACTTTCAAAGGAACCATCATAAGTTTACTGAAAATTTATGTTTGGCCGATTCAGATGGTGACAATGTTCCCAATGGGGTAGAACTGGGTCTTGATACAACGAAATACAATTTGCAAACGCTGTGTCATTTTGTGGGCTCGCGACCTTTTACCCCGACAATGGTTGCTTATCTGAAATATATGAAATTGTTGACGAATCCCACTGGACATCCAGGTACGTAAGCTTCTACATGTATATATACACAGTGTACTTGAATTTCAAACATTGTCATTTGACGTCACTAGATGTGGTAAAAAATATTGGAAAAAAAAATATTGCTTGTCTATATTCAATTTTGAATTTCCTCAATAATATTGCTTGTCTATATCTATTTTTGAATTTCTTGAAAGTGTTTCACCTTTTCATGATCTCTAGTGGTGGGGTTTGGTACATGGGTGGGGCCAAAATGGTTATTGTTATTAAATGTCTATCATTTGAAAGACTTTCTTACTTTTGCTGAAACTTTATAAAATTAAGAAAAGCAAAACGGGGTTACCAGCATTGTAAATTTTGCAACATCAGAGTTCTGACTGCAAGGTGGGTCCAAAATAGTCATAGTTATATTCATGTAACATATATTTCTGGTATATTATGTAAACTCTTTCAAAAGTATAGATACATGTAAGGGGGTGGGTGGAGGTGGGGATTTGTGTTTTTTTAAAGATACCCTCTTGTTTTACACTGCCTCTGATAATTAGAATTTAACTTTTGTATTATTGACATTATTTCAGGCTTTTGTGACAAACCCCACTGTCCAGCGCACTTACGTTATCCTTGTGGACCATGTTAACGTATGAAATAAAGAACGTGAGCATGGACATGGGAAATCAAGCATGATTTGTTGTGGTTTTTTGTTCTTTATGTCACACGTTTCGTGACAGTACAGAAGTAACATAAGTCAAGGTAATCAGCAATAAAGCCTTTCACTGATGATAACCAAGTATAAGAACATTCATCAAAAGATTTCAATTTTCTAATGAGTGAAAAATATTTTGCTTTGGTACTGGCGGTAAACATGGCTATGTTAACAGATTGCCTCACAGTAGATAATGCAAGATAGATTGATCGGAGTTTTAACACAATATCTAGAGTTGACTTAAACTAATTCTTTGTTATATTTAAGAAGTCCAGTTTTTAAATTAGATTAAATAGCAACTCTTCAATATCAAGAGATAAGAGGGTCTCCGTTTGAACGGGAACAAAATAGTGACTAATTTTCTTTTCATATCTAGACGTGAGAAGAAAAAATCTCTAACTGTGGAGATATTTAGATACATCGATGACGTTTTATCAATTAATAATATTATTTTTCATTCATAAGTTGATTCGATATATCCCAATAAACTCAAAATAAAAGACATCACAGAGTCCTTCCAACATCTCGCTTTCATATTAGAACATTTTATTGAATACGGATAAAAGGGCAAGCTAGCAACTCAACTTTGTGACAAACGGGATGATTTCAGTTTTTCCATCGTCAACTTCCCAGGTTTATGTAGCAACATTACATTATTACCTGCATATGGTGTTGATTCGATATGCAAGAGCTTGTTCTGCGTATAATCAGTTTTTAAAACGAAGCAGGCTACTTATAAACAAGTTGATGTTACAGGGGTTTCAACATTTTAAAGTCAGCATTTCGCAAATTCCATGGTCGTTATAACAATCTGGTTTGCTACAACAACCTGTCATTGGGTCAAATGCTGTCTGACGTGTAGCGTTCTTTATACACTGATTTTGCGTACGAATTACTCCGTTTACCTGATCAAGATACAGGCCTCACGACGGGTGTGACAGATAGACAGGTGATGCTTACTCCTCCTAAGCACCTGATCCCGCTTCTGGTATACTCAGGGGTCCGTGTTTGTCCATCTCTTAATTTGAATTCCGTATGGATATATCGCGCTTAAAATATGCCCGATGAAGCGTTGCAGTTTGTTCGAAAATGAAATATGATTCTTAACTTAAATATTCCTATTTCATACTTTAGCTACCTTTATAACAGTGATTTGAAATTTGGACCTGTGCTAAATGAGAATAGTTGTTTACTACATCCAAAGGTTGTCACCCCCTTGATCTTGATCAATCCTAATTATACCTTAATTTATTGTCCAGAGGTCATTACGAATTCAGATAAACATGAACCTACACAATATTGAGATACCTTCACAAGTTTCATCATATCTAGTTCAGTGATTCTGAAGAAATGTCATCAATTACTTTACAAGTTGAGGAAGGTAAACTTGTATAAAAACTATATCCTGCACAGAAATAATGGTTTATTGTATTGACGTCTATGTGCGGCTTTCTAATGGTATTACAGTATCAGTAAAATTACATCACCATATCAGGAAGTTCCAATTAAAACACAATTATGACCAAGATCTCAAGTAGATCTTGTCAAATATTTCTCACCTTGAACCTTTAGCTTTTTTTGTTGTCTGTTTCCATTAAGTTTGCCACTCCTTTGCGTAACTGTCGACATGATTCTCCATAACCTAAAAGGTGTGAACATATTTATAGAAAACCCCCATTTGCATGAAATACATTGCACGCGCGGATCCGGAGAGTGGAGGGGATCTGCCCCGTTCCACAGATTAGTCATAAGTACTTAATCTATGCAGTTTCAGCTAAATTAAAAAATATGAATGATAGATTAGAAACTCGTTAAAAGGCGTGTTTTCTATAAACGCAAAGATAACGAACAGTGGTCAATCTGGTAAGTCCCAAATAGAATACAAAACAAGAGTTGGGCAAACACGGACCCCTGGACACACCAGAGGTGGGATTAGGTGCCTATAGGATGTTTCTCAACTTATACATTCTAAATTCTTGTGAATGAAAAGGCAAAGATAACGGACAGTGATCAATCTCGTAAGTCCTAAACAGAATACAAAACAAGAGTTGGGCAAACACACACGAACTCCTGTATACACTAAAGGTGGGATCAGGTGCCTAGGAAAAGAAAGCATCTCCTGTCGACCGGTCACATAGACTTATTTTATTTTGATGTATGTAGATATTTTATGTATATATGTATATAACATATACCTTCATTTACTTTATATCTGTATTATATTACTGTCTGTATATATGTTCTCAGGACCACAATGTAAACTAGTTCTTGAACTAATTGTGCTATCCTGGGTAAATAAAGGATATTATTATTATTATTACACCCGCCGTGAGTCCATTGTCTTGATCAGGTAAACGGAGCAATCCGTAGTCAAATATTAACAATTGCTATGAAACACATCAGACAGCAGTTGACCCAATATTACTGATCAATATATACAACGTCTATTCCAAAGATTGGGAATCCCGAAAGTAAAATTATTTATATTAAAAATAATTTTCATTTCAGAAAATGCACACTTCACGAAGCGCTATCGCGTCCTTTGAAAATGTAACCTATTTTTTAAATATGCGTAAAAGTGTGTGATTTTAGGATAGTGCTATATATGTACATGTATTTTAAAAGTGCAGGATTTTGATGAGCGGTTAACAAAGTGAACGTACTGGCGTGAACACTAGATCAAATCTGACACGCTAGTCGCAAAAGATACTTAATCAATCACTCATGTTAATGACAATCGTCTGTGCATATCTATTTTCAAACTATTATTACAGTCTAGATACCGACCTCTCATGCATGATACTATCTTGATTACTACAATTTATTCTTTGTATGCACGAGTCTTGCATATTGAGAGGAAAACCACAAATGAATCAGTTTATAGTAAAAATAAAAAAAAAATAAAAAAAATGGAACCAAATAAACTGAAAATTCATACCAATCACCTTTGCTTTATTATTAGCCCATATACCGATCAATTGTCACGGAACAATGTTGACGTTTCCGACTTATGAACATTACCATCAGCGATTAATACGAATTCATAGACTACAGAAAACAACAAGACACTTATTGTGCAATACAGAAATATTAAAGAAATTGTCACTCCAGCTAAACCTTGCGTAAAACCAATTAGAACTTGCGTATACCGGTATATTAACTTTAAAAATGATCGTTATGTGCTGATTTTGAGCATTCCGTATGTGTACTCTCAGTACTTTGATGAATTTCCCTATTAGTTTTCACTTCTTCGGACTTATTGGGTGCTGGGCTGCGTTCAAGATCGTAGTGGCTACGTAGGACTCGGTAGCGTTACGATATTGAACGGCGTGCTAGGCTAACAAGCGTTAATTCATACAGTGCGTTCAAGATACCTAGATTTCTAGTCAGCGGCTAGGCTCTACGATCTTGAACGCAGCCCAGGTCAGTGGCCACTAGCTTCGGCTTTGCAGATTATTACTGTAGTTATTTGTAGAAAGGGCACAACTACTGTTCTTCTGTCTGGACACATCGTTCAGTCTGACGAACAGCATCTCACTTGTCTATAGATTAGAAAGGGGAACATTTCTAGAGCCTTGAAAGCCTTGGGATTTCCGAACAAAACAATATGTACGAAATGACACAGTACCAGGAAAACTGTATTCAGATGAGCTGCCGCGGCAATATATAATTATTATACTTTTATGTAAAATACTCGAATCTGATTGGCCAAGGAAAAGTTATGAAATATAATGGTTCCCTCTGAGGATAGAAAGCACGCGCCTTCTATGCAGGTGATAGTTACTGTTAGTGCATCACATGATAAATCCTTAAAGGACCACAATGTAAACTAGTTCTTGAACTTAATTGTGCTATCCGGGTAAAATAAAGGATATTATTATTATTTACACCCGCCTGAGTCCATTGTCTGATCAGTTAAACCGAGGCAATCCGCTTAGAAATATTAAGCAATTCTAGACACTTCAAACATGAACCAATCGTGAACACATCAACAAGCAGTTGACCAAATTTACTGACAAATATTACAACGTCTATTCCAAAGATCTGGCAATCCCGAAAGTAAAATTATTTATATTAAAAATAATTTCATTTCAGAAAATGCACCAGCTTCACGAAGCGCTACTCGCGTCCCTTTGAAAAGAACCTATTTTTTATAATATGCGAAAAGTGTCGCTGATTTAGGATAGTGCCTATATTATTACATTGTACTTTTAAAAAGTGCCAGGATTTGATGATCGGTCTAACAAAGGAACCGACTGCGTGAACACTAGATCAAATCGACACCAGTCGGCAAAAGATACTTAATCAATCACTCATGTTAATGACAATCGTCTGTGCCATATCTATTTTCAAACTATTATACAGTCAGATACTCGACCTTCTCAGCTGATACTATCGTTGATTTACTTACAATATATATTCTTTGTATGAACGAGTCTTGCATTATTGAGAGCGAAAATCCACAAAATGAACAGTATTGTATCAGTAAAATTAAAAAAACAAATAAAAATAATGGAACAACACTAAAATGAAAATTTGCATACCAATCACCTTTGCTTATTATTAGCCCATATACCGATCAATTGTCACGGGAACAATGATTGACGTTGCCCGACTTATGAACATTACCATCACGCGATTAATACGCATTCATAGACTACAGAAAAAACAAGACACTATATGTGCAATACAGGAAATATTAAGAAATTTGCACTACCAGCTAAACTTGCGTAACAACCAATTTAGAACTCTGCGGTATACCGGTATATTAACTTTAAAAATGATCGTTATGTACTGATTTGAGCGTTTCGTATGTGTACCTCTCAGGTACTTTGATGAATTCCCTATAGTTTCACTTCTTCGGATCTATCGGTGCTGGGCTGCGTTCAAATCGTTACGTGGACCTACTAGGACTCGGTAGCGTACGATATTGAAACGGCGCTCCAGTGCTAGGCTAACAAGCCGTTAATTCATACAGTGCGTTCAAGATACCTAGATTTCTAGTCAGCGGCTAGGCTCTACCATCGTTGAACAGCGCAAGCCGTCAGGTCAGTGGCCACTAGCTTCGGCTTGGCCAGATTATTACGTGTAGTTATTGTAGAAACGGCACAACTAGCTGTTCTCTGTCTGACACATCGTTTCAGTCCTGACGAACCAGCATCTCACTTGTCTATAGATTAGAAAGGGAAACATTTCCTAGACCTTGAAAGCCTTGGATTTCGCAACAAAACAAATATGTACGAAATGACACAGTACCAGGAAAACTTATCTCAGATGCAGGCTGCCGCGGCCCAATATATAATTATTATACTTTGTATGTAAATAACTTCGAATCTGATGGCCAAGGAAAAAGTTATGTGAAATATAATGGTTCCCTCTGAGGATCAGAAAGCACCGGCCTTCTATGCAGGGTGATAGTTAACTGTTAGTGCATCACATGATAAATCCTTAAAATTTGATGGATTAACGTCTTCTGCTGCTATAAGTGATAGTGCCCGGTCTTTTGATAGTGCCCGGGACACTATCAACGCGAAGTGCCGGGAGCTGCTGAAATTTTGCTTTAATAGATGTATCTCTTCTGTTCAATAAGAAACTGTCCTCTCAGCCTTATGTTAATTGCGCCTGAGGTCAAATAAATACCGTGTGTACCACCAAACTTTTAACATCACCGCAACAACAAACTGATGTCAATCATGTTTATGAAGTCAATATGAAGGTTATTGTTGAGGTTGATTAAAACATTGTTACGAATATGTTAGCAATTATAAATGTTAGAAT
>CAJDSM010033754.1:782-14041 GCA_903981925.1 Ostrea lurida
AGTGTCAACAACAAATAGAAGTAGGATAATGTTACTTAAGACAAGGTCAGACAGCAGTCCTCTGTTAATAGAACGGTTGAATCTGGGGAAATATATGCCCCCCAAAAAAATCCCAAATAGGAAGGGAGACCAAATAAGAATAATATTAAAGTGGCTGGATGGGAATCGAACCCGGACCTGCATTACATAAGTCAGGTCTCTAACCACTGAGCTATCCCAGGCCGATATCCACAGTCCATATAGCCGTAACTACTACCGTACATTCCTCCTCCTTAAAGCGTCTTCATCCTCGAAGACAACTAACTACCCAGGTTCAACCCCTGGCAGGACTTTCACCTGCAATTCCAGGGCCACATGGCCACCAATTTTGTAATAGGAAGGGAGAGAATGAGAAATAAGTGGCTGGACCAGGAAACGAACCCGGGACCCTGCATCACTAGTCAGGTTGGTCCATATAGGTTTTACCACTATATTCTCTCTCTCTCTCCTCTTGAGGCTCAACCCCCTGGCTAGGTATTTTTTTTATGCAATTCCAGGGCCATCCCCACACTGGCCACCAATTACTTATTTTCTATTTCTCTCCCTTCCTATTACAATGTAATAGGGAGAGAAATAGAAATAAGTGGTTGGACCGGGAATCGAACCAGGACCCCTGCATTACTAGTCACTCAGGTGCTCTAACCACTGAGCTATCCAGGCCGATATCCACGGTCCATATAGCCGTAACTACTAGTGTCATATCTATATAGTAGCAGTTTTTTTTAAAATTTTGACATTAAAAATTCGTCATTTTAACAAGCCTTAATTTATGCATTTTTCTCATTTTTGTGCGATGATCTGACTACATTTTTAAATACTGGATCGAGACAGGGATACGGGCTGCAGTTTTACTATTTGTTATGTCCATATATAGATATAAAAGAGTCATTCCTAACTTTAGAATTTAAAGAAATCAAAATTAGGAACAGCATTTTGACACATTTGTTGCAAAATTGGTATTCCCACAATGAAATGATGAACCACTTTTGATGCAAAATATGAATATAATACCTTGTTTTCCATTATTTACTTTTTGCTCTATGTTCTTTTACTATCACCAAGCAACATCTCTTTCACCTTCGTATTCATCTGTATGAATAATAGCCATGTCCTAAATGCAAATTCAGCTTTTCTACTTCTGCCTCAGATCCTGTGCGGATTTCCTGAATGAAAGTGCCACCAGCTATTTTCTTCAGAGTTTCACGTATGTTTATTATTAGGCATGATCCAAAGTCCCTTTTAGACCGAAAGTAATATTCTTTAGCTTCCACTCGTTCCTTTGTTACTTTGGTTGGTGAGGGTGGACTGTCCATCTCTCCGTTTGTAGTGGTCGGCATTCTGACCAATAGTTAGTCAGTTAAACCCGAGAACATTGCATGCGTTGAAAGGCACTAAAATTGATATTTAGTCTTCCATGCATAAAAATCCAGTACACTATCTATTAAAGTTATATGGCAATATATAAATAACACACCGTGTATCCCGATCCGTACGCCGCGGAGGGATCCGGCAGCCACGGAGCATAAGTGGTAGGCGGCTAATGATGGTACCTTTTTGAAGTTTGTTATTTTGCATATTTAAAGGATCATTTGTACCAAAAAATTGTACAGAACAAAAGTCAATAAACAAAGCTTGAACAGAGTACATTTTTCTGTTAATAGACAAAGCATTATTCAAGTAGCCCTTTCCGATCTTGAACTTTGCTTGGAAAAAGTACGATATTTACGCTTTGAAGGCCAAATGTACTTATGTGGCTTGTAGTATTCGTACTCTGTTTACGGCAGTTTGTAGCCCAATATGTCTTTGATAATTGGTATAAAAAGACTACACGAACTCTGCCTCATTTGTCCACACTTTGAAAAATACAAATGACCGGTGACAAAATTACGGTCGCTAACCACGGAGCATGATCCGTTATACCACGGAGCACGTATACTAACAATCCGAGAACGCGGAGCGTTACACTTTGAATAGTATTTGAAATTTTTAATATCTCAGTCTTAGTTTACAAAATGAAGATCTGAATAGTAAAAAGATGATACTGTGTGAAAACGACCTCAGCACATTTACGGAAGGTTCTATAGAAATAGACGCGCAGTTTTGGCCTTACATGTACATCTTATTCTTTGATAGATGAAATATAACACACATTTCTTTTGTTTGTGTAGAAACTTTATGTAATGCAAATTAGTAAATTTACAGATGCAACTCATGAAATAAAAGAACATAACGATATGTCATTTACTGTATAAACTTTATGAATGAAAGCAAACTAAGAGAAAAACAACAGATACTAGTTTTTTTTTTCTGAAACATAAATAAAACAAAATTAAATCACCTGCCTCGTTTTCAAGAGGTAAATTGAACAACAAATAAAATATATATATCCCTGCATGCTTCATGTATATGATGTGTAAAAAATATTTTACCTAAATACATAGATAGTATCATCTGACACCATTAAAGGAAATAAAATCAAATTGCTGGTACATGTAATACCATCATTACAATTTTACAAACATGTAATCGCTAGTCAAAAATTACTATAAATGAATAAAGTATTTATGCAAACTGTATCCCAGATTGAAACAATATGTGTTTGTGAAACACTAATGCCCCCGGCCCGAATTGCACATGCCAGTGGAAGGGGCTTGCCAAGAGGATTACGCATGTGAAATATGAAAGGTCTGTCACTTACCATTCAAAATTATCGTTAAAGTTTTTGAAAAGTTGGTGGATGAAGAGAAATGGCTATGCAATCGGCCCCCGCATGGCCAGTAAATTTATAAAAATAAATTTTCTCGTTTCGTGCTAGAGTTTACATGATTCTGTTCATTAACATTTGTACTTTCATGATTTCAATGTTACATGGCGCACACATTCACTACAGACGAAATATAAGTCTTTTTAAGCTTGGGGTTCCTCATAACTGAAATTCTCATAGGTATTTGACCCCGTCCACACTTTTACAGAGCTAGAAACATATATTCGATAGACCGTACGGTTAAATAATTCAGGCTGTGTTTGTATATTATCAAAAAAATTTAATTTCGTACAGCGTATGTTACATCGCTGATATTTTAAAAAATAAATCAGCAAGAATTTCACTAGAACCTCTCCATTATGAAAACCTGTTTGAACTCCATGACCTACCTGAACAAGCTTGCTCTACACAAAAGATTATATCACGTGATTCCAATGCTTTAGGAACATAAACAGCCCTCACCGTCATGGACTTTAATTAGATATGTATTCGATATGCATGGAAATGTTATATTAATGCATTGGCGAATGAAATAAAAAAAAAAGGGGGGGGAGGGTGTCCAGGGGTTGGATCCCATTTCTCTGGGACACCCAGTATGTAGTTTTTTTTAAAAAGATGTTCAAATAGTCTTTGCTATAACAAAACTAACTAGCACTGAATGTGATGGATTTTCTTTCTGTAATAAACTTTTACGCATTGCACGTACAATTTTACCTGAACTATTTACAAGACTTACGAGTACATATATATTTCAAAATAAAAATCAATAATCAATATTTTTCATTAAATTCATTTGAGCCAAGATATTTGTCATATTTTGCATGAAGGCAAATTAGATTAAGAAATTAACACCCCCCCCCCAATAAACCTGTTCGAAGTGTACCCCAAGCCGAGGAAAGGAAAGTTTTTTTTTCGGGGGGGGGGGGGGGCGTCTTATTGTTATTAGTACATTATAGTATGCAACTCTTGTTTTTGTATTCTATTTAGGACTACGAGATTGATCACTGTTCGTTATCTTTGCCTTTACATTATAGTACAATCAGGGTTTGAACGAAACGTATATTGATGGTTATAACTTATTACAGTTCCGCATAATATATTTTCCATATTTAGTGGCTACGTATAGATCTATAACGAGTGTGCTTTAATAACTAAAATTGTAAAAGCGTTTAGATTTTGCAATGTCACTACGAATAAATAACATGTATATTTCAGGTGAAAACTATATATTGCTTCTATTAAAAAGGTCATGAAATAATGTCACGTTCTTTGTAAGCGGGGAAAGCACGCACGAGGTCAGTTTAATGTTGTCTTTGTGTTTAGACCGCCCACTTTATTTATTATTATTCATGAAAGAGCAACCCTGGCGAAAACTGCTTGATAAAGGGTTAAAGATTCAGCAAATTGTTCGGCATTTCTTGAGATGAAAACAAAGGAGACTAAATAAAACTAATCTGAAACCATTGTCTGTGGGTGTCTAAGTATATAATTTTAACTTTCGTACACTATAATTGCTTTTATTAGCAACTGGAAAAGGGGCCAGCCACAATGTTGTTTCAACTCGTCCTTTCAAGAGTCCAAAACTTAAGTATCAGTTGAAAGGGTTTGATCTTGTTCATCAGGAATACACATACATGTAAAATATGAAAGCTCTGTCACTTACCATTCAAAAGCTGTTAAATGTTTTTGAAAAGTAGGTCAAAGTTCAAGATCAAAAGTTTGGCAGTAAAGTGGGAATGGGTGTGATGGAGCGGAGGAGGGAGGGCAATCCCCCCTTTTGAAAGTTTGAAAGAGGGGGGGGGGGGTAAAAATTATCTTTTTGCCCCCCCCCCCAACTTTTTGTCAAGTAACACTTTTTTCTGCGCCATGTCATATATTATTTAGAAGTTGCCCAACCCCACCCCCTTTAGTGAATTTAGAAGTTTGCTTCTCCCCACCCCTACTTTCGGTGATTTTAGATGTTTGCCCCCCCCCCCTTCATTTAGTGTTGCATTAGTTTTTTTATTATTATTATTTTTTTGGCTCTGTCACATTATTCAGAAGTTTGCCCTCCCCCTTCAAAACAGTCCTACCCTATGGCGTGTGTCATAAGGAAAGAATCCCTATTGTAACATTAAAATTCTAACCTGCCTCACTGTCAACCATTTCGTCTTCATGGAAACTAAGAAATGAAATAATCACAATGAATAATCCTAGAAAACTCTTTTGTTTGCGTTTATGAGTTATTTATCCACATTTTAATTCAACATTGCTCCGCGTTCTTCGGATCGCTGCTCCGTTGTCATAGGATCATTATGAAATATTGCTCCGTGGTTAGCGGACCGTAAATTTTGTCACCGGTCATTTGTATTTTTTCAAAGTGTGGACAAATGAGGCAGAAATTTGGTGTAGCCTATTAGACCATTTATCAAGACATATTGGGCTACAAACTGCCGTAAACAGAGTACGAATACTACAATTAAGCCACATAAAGTACATTTGGCCCTCAAAGCGAGAATATCGTAATTTTTCAAACAAAAAGTTCAAGATCGAAAGGGCTACTTGAAAATGCTTTGTCTATTATACAGAAATATGTACTCTGGTCATGCTTTGTTTATCTGACTTTGTTCTGTACAATATTTTTGCTACAAATAATCCTTTAAATATGCAAAATAACAAACTTCAAATAGGTCCATCATTAGCCGCCTACTACTTATGCTCCGTGGCATCCGGATCCCTCCGCGGCGTACGGATCGGGATACACGCGTGATAATGACAGTATGACTGCAAGAGAGGGTTACAGTGGAAATTGTCACCCTGAGAAAACCATTGTTGACAGAGGCGTTAGCCTAGGTCAACAATGGTTTTCAAGGGGTGACTATTTTCACTGTAACCCTCTCTTGCAGGCATTATTAATTATATATATTGATTGTCATAAATTACGAATTCATTAATGCAACTGTTTTGATCAAATTGACCAGCAATGTACTTAGTAATGGAAAGCTTTCAATTGTGACGTCATAATACTGTGACGCAAAAACATAACGTCAAGCATAAACATTGCAAAACTTGACTAAGTAACAGTAAGATGTAAACATCAAGAAAAATTGCAGAATGGAATACCTACGTCTCATTTGTGATTTGCGACCATTGATGCTGATTTAACAATTGCACAATTGCAAACATTCGTTTTACCGGCTCCGTTAAAGCATACTAGAAAAGTGAACCGTACGCGCATAAATTTCATGCAGTCAACATTTTTTGGAATATCAACCGTTGTCAAGCAATGTGGACCGTTGTTACGTTCTCACACACTGTGAGGCGCGGTTTTATCATTCAGCGGGTGACAGTGTATTTTATCAAAGGTTTCTCAACCAATCAGAATCAAGTATTTTACATGAAAGTGTAATGTTACCACATATTTCATACTAAAGAACTGAATTGAAACTGCATGTTTAGGTTTAGGAAAGGAGAAAATGAAACAGACCAGTCCGGAATTCGAACCCAGGATCCATGAATCTCTAGTCAGGTGCTCTAGCTACCACCTAAGCTATCTGGCCATGCATGGCGATCGAACCCGCGGCTGACCGCTACAGAACATAGGAATTTAGCATCATCGGATACCCACAGCTGATCTTGTCTTCTACCCATCACCTGGGAGTATCCAACAATTTTAAAATAGAATTTACATGTAGGTGCAGCTAAATATCCTTTAAATGCTCATTGAATAATGTATTGTCTTTAATTCTTTTGTTTTGGTTTTGTTTGTTTCCATTCCGTATAATTACTCTCTAAATTTGTATCACTTACTTAAAAGTTTGTGGATAAGATCATTCAATTTCGGGTGATGAAACATTGTACACATTTAGAAGAGACTTGCTGTAGTACATGTACACTAGGCCTACTTATGAAGTGATGGATATTTGCCCCACTTCCGCATGTATTGTGGACATGGGTGGGATGCAGTTGACTACCATAAATGAGTTAGGCCTAGTAATTATGTCGGTTAAAAGCTCTCTGGAGCTTGTGTTGTATTTGTTGCTTTTGCATACCGACTTTAAATAAATCTTATTCTATTCTAATTAATTTTCTCTGTACAAGCTCACAAAACGAAAGTAGAAATAGACTATATCTGTGATCCTTTCTATTATTTTTACCATAATTTATGGCATACGCAGAAAATGGCGCATATAATAATACTACATATAAGAATAAGTCAAAAATAAATGTTTTAAAAGTGTTACCTTTCTTCTGTTATTAATGATTAACTTCACTGGCACGCTCGGGTGGCTACCCGCCCCAATCGACGACAAACCGGCGCGCTTTCAGATGTAACGGGACCCACACACGGATTATATAAAATCCTTTTGAGTACACACATTTATGTGCGCACATGTAACAGTAAACTGGTCCTGTTTATCCCGAATTCAATATTTGATTCCTTGATTATGTTCAACACTTCAATAAAAACAAAAGTAAAGAGAAGTAAAAATGGTTTAAGAGTAGTCGATAACAATAAGTCACGAATTCCAACGAACTTCCATACATAATCAAAGTAAATAATTCAAGGTCACATGTACACGCTGAAATAGCCTAAATATAAATACCATAAAAATGCTAAGGGTAAGGGATTCCAATTTCTACCTGAACCAAATGAATCTTGACTCTGCCGGGGTTGTAGTTTACATTTTAGCAAGAAAAACCTACCCCTTCCGTTAGTTTCAAATATAACATGCTGAAAAATCCTACAGTACTCTACTAAGGAATTAAGTAAAGCGAACATGAAGTTCTTCAAGGGCACGGACCATTAGGTCCTTCACCAAAGCAGAGTGAATAGCTCTGCTCAATCGGCCCTTTATATGCGGTTGGTGAACAATGCGATACTAAAAATAAACGCTCTGTCCGATACCAGACTAGCAAAAATGCTGAGTGTGAATTTGCTCAATGCAATGAAAGGTAACATGCAAGATTTCAAAATATCTAGCTTTATGTGATCTCTGATATGCTACACCTGCAATAATGCATAATGCAAGGTTAATCAAAATCAAAATTGTTACACAGATAAGTCGGGCTAAAAACAAAGTCGGACCATATTGTATCAAACAATAATACGGAAAAACTCTGATAGAAGGATATGTACAATAAAATTTTGAAATTGAACAGTTTAAATTTACCTTAGTTATACATGTATTAGGAGGGGTGGGAGGGGGCAGCTTTGAAGTCAGTCAATAAAGTAAAATGATAATGAAATAATTTCCAATAACATTCGAACACATGGAATCGACAAGTTAAAACTCCTGCTGAGCTACACAGCCAAGACGATTAGTTCACTTACATTGTAGCTGTAACTCCCAACCATAGACTTGTACTTGCACTAGGATTGGGTCACTGGCTCTGCTCACACTCTTAGCTATCAATCTATTATTCCTTTCCTCATTATTACATAAGATCGGGCATAAGATAAACATCATTTATTAGATCATGGCTTCATCATCACCTATTAATTTGTACGTAGCTTCTGAAAATGATCTCAAATTGTTAGATGGAATTGGCAAGCTAAAGCCAAGAGAATTATAGAGCTAAGGAAATCAATGAATCTTAATTCAATGATGTGGCAGAGGTAACACAGATTAAACTCGCCACAATGGACGACATGGATCGTGGCGGGTATTGTCACCAAATAGAAAAGCCACAGGAAGTTTAAGCTTCAGCAAAAACCTGCCTGCGCCGGAACCTACCGAGACCAACCAGCGAAATGAATAAAAGTCTCCAGCAGCTGCGAGATGAGGTTCAAACCCTAAGATCAGAGGTTGTCCTGAATCTGACATCGACGAGTCAGTATTTCCGGTGTACAAGACACCCTCAAATGGACTGCAGGATAGAGACGAAAGCCTTGCTAAAACTGTAACCCATCCTTCCAATATAGTCCAGACACCAGCCAAGCAGTCTGATAAAGGACTGGAACAAAAAATTATCATCGACAAACTGACCTCTGTTATTCCGCTTCAGGATATATAACCAACCCATTCAAGGGGCCAAGCCAAAGACGAGTACACCTCTTGCCGGAAGGTGAAGCTGTCGACTTCAAGATTTGTCACCGATCCAGTTAGCTCCAAATATGGACATGCTAGCTAGCCTCCAGTGACCAAAATGGTAGGCGTGACAAACCGAATCCTGTTAAAGGAATGTCGGACCAAATCTGAGTCGCAGAATCCGCAAAGCAAATCCAGTGCTGTGGGGTCTCTGACTCCCAAGGGAGAAGACAGGGGTAGAAAAAGTAAAAGGAACAAGCGACATAGATCCTCATCTTCAGTTCCTCAGAAGATGATACCATGTCCAGGTGGGCTCGAACATCACGCAGCAGGCCAGAAGTAAAAGCCCACAGGTTAAAAAATTGCCTGTATTCAAGGCACAGATACTCCGAATTGGGAAGCATTCATTTACCAATTTGAGCGTGTTGCGCACATCGTGGGTGGTCATCACACAAGAAAGCTTTCCGCCTCCTAGATTGTCTGGGTGACGTAGCCTTAGAGTACGCCAGGAAAGTAAGTCAGAATGGTGACTATAAGGACTAAAACGGCAGTTAAAACAGAGATTCAGTAGGAAGAAGAACCTATCCTAGCCCGTCGTCAGCTGCCATTTACCAAGCAATTCGAAAATGAAATGTAGAGGAATTTGCCAGCGAGTCTATTTCTTGGCGTTGGACGGCTATGAAAGCTGTGAAGGAAATATGATAGAGGAAATAGCCACTGAAACCTTCTTGCGAGGCTGTCGAGACAGGAAGCTGCAATGAAAGCTATGGATAGGGAACCAACAACATTGCAGAAAGCGGTAAAATATGTCAAAACTGCTATCGCGAACCACCGCGTCCTGTATGGATCAGAGGGAGTACCAGGGCAGCAACATTTGCTCAACGTCAAATTTCAGTCCCAAGCAGGGAGGGGTTCCAACAAGTGATTCTTCTCCAAGTAGGGCTGAATCAAAGCTCTCTACAGAAAGACGAAATTAGACCTCCATGGACGAGTTAATATGTCACCTGGCTACCATGATCGAAAAGTTGATACACAACTGTTCAAATCAATGGGCAAACAGCAAAATGCGCCCAGTTCCCCAGTCACACGAGGGCGGCCTTTTTGAGAGAACCGAAGTCCGGTTAGATCGCCATCCCGTGGGCAGCGGTACAATTCCCGATAAGGAGTGGCCAGCAGCATACGACCGTAGCTGAGACCAAAAAACTAAAGTCGATCATTTAAATGGGAAGGGGTCAGGTCTGTAGCCTCCACTTGACCCGCGACGATAGTGGCTAAAGAACCAATTAATCACCATACGAAGAACTCTAGGTAAAAGTATTAAGCTTGATGTTGTCATGGAGGGGAAACCATTAAATGCCATCATTGACACAGCAGCCATGATTACCCTTATCAATGCCGTGTGATCTCACATAACCAATTAGTCACTGCTGAGCTCATGAACTAAAGGACTAGGATCCACAATCGTACATGGCAGGTTGCTTAAAGATGTAACGTTTCAAATTACTCTCTGCATGTATATGGGACTGCTGTGCTGTGCCAATGGAAGATGACATGATCATAGGATTGGATTTTCTGGAGACCACCATGGGTTATCAATATAAAGGAGTGTCATTTGTCTCTAGAGGCAAGACGCCCAGTGAAATTTATATCTACCCAAATGAAGGGCTTCATGGCTCTCCAGTACGGGTGCAGAGAAAGTATGCATACGCCCAATGCTATAGCTCAAGTCCAGTCCAACTTGACAATCCATTATTGGCGATTATGTTGTCTCCCAGTTCGTTTGAAACATGACGTTCGAGGATCACATAGCCTAGGGGTCGCCGTACAACAACCATGAATTTTGTGAAGATACTAATACTTCTGCCAAGATCAAAGAAGGAATGTGGTTGGAGAGGCTGAAGTCTACACAGAGATATGTCGAGAAGATGTCAAACACCTTTCACATCCGAACTAATCAGACTTGCGTTGGTGATGACAACTTGCTTCCAGCGATCTTACTGACATGTACGATAGGTCAGTCTCTGGACTCAATGACAAAGAAAGTCCTGTGTTAGCAATTGTTAGTGGAATATCAGGACATATTTTCCAAGCATGATCTTGACTTGGATGCTTAACAGCAGTTACGCACAAGATAAATACTCAGGATCATCAGCCAGTCAAACATAAAATGCGCAGAACCCCCCCCCCCCCCAGGTTTTCAAAGATCAGGAAAAAGAACAGTTGGACAAATTGTTACAAGCTGGGGTTATACAGCTATCCAGTTCTGATTGGGCATCGGCACCGGTCCTTGTGAGAAAGAGATGGGTCCATGCGATGGTGCATAGATTATCGAGCACTGAATGATAAGACGGTGAAAGACTGTTACCCCCTGCCGATAACTGGAGGATTGTTTGGATACCCTCCAAGGAACAAAATATTTTTATTTTGCCACTCTCGATATGGCCTCGGGCTATATATCAAATAATGATAGATAAAACCGATCGTCATAAAACTGCATTTATAACACGCTATGGGTTGTTCGAACACACCCGCATGGGAATGGGCTTTGCAATGCGCCAGCTACCTTTCAAAGAGCGATGCAGCTTGTGCTCAGGACCAAGTTCTCGTCTATCTAGATGACGTCGTAGTTTGGATGCAGTTTTGAAAAAACTTGCTACGGGAGGCCTTCAACAGATTTAGGTTAACAACTAAAGTTAAAACCAAGAAGTGCACCTTATTTCAAAGAGAAGTTGAATTCCTTGGCAAAGTAGTGAGCAGTTCAGGTATCTCTGTGTCGCCTTCTAAAACTGCGGCCGTAAAAAACATGGCCTGTTCCCACCACACAAACTGAGCTACTATCCTTTTTGGCTTCTTGAATTATCATAGAACCATATTAAGGACTATCGCAAATATGTGCAGACCTTTATGAGTTGGCACAACAGAAGGGAGATGTAGCTTGGGATGGATAGACATCAACTTGCATTCGACAGAGCAAAGAAGGCCTTAGTTTCAGCACCATGTCTGTCATATCCGCGCCCTGAAGGCTTATTCATATTCGACACTGATGCCTCTGATAAAACAATTGGAGCTGTACTATCCCAAGTCCAGGCTGGCTCAGATCCCTCAAGTTTACCCTATGGGGGTTGCCATTACTGCTGCAGGGCTCATACATAGTGGGGACGATTTGCAGCAGATGTTGACGATGTAATCCCCTTGTCAACCAAGCCATCTCTTCCCGCTGGTCCTGTTCTTGCAGTCCGAACATTGAAGGGTCAGAGTTCAGAGTCCAAAGATGTAGAGTCTCACACATGCAATTGGGCAGCGAGTTTCACTCCAACAGATGTTGGACAAATGCAGAGGGAGGACTCTGATCTGAAACCAATTATTGACTGGTTAGACAAGAACCACGAACCTTCTCAGGCTGAGCTAACACTCCAGAGTCCAGCAACGCGAGCATTGTGGATGACAAAGAAATGTTTACGGTTGATTGACAACGTGCTTCATTATAAATAGGATAACAAGGTAAATAGAGGTCTGTGTCTGTTGGTACCTAAACAGCTTCAATCAACTGTATTGGAGGGGTGTCATGACTTTAAGACATCTAGACATTTGGGACAGCAAAAGACCCTAGAGAGATTGAAACAAAATTACATATGGTACAACATGTCTCGAGACTGTATAGAATATGTTCAGTCATGCAGTGTTTGCAATCAAAATAAGAAACCACATGTGAGGCCTCGAGCCTCCCTGGGTACTTATCACTCCGGTTTCCCAATGGAGCGTGTGCATCTGGACATCCTGGGCCCATTCAACATTAGTGAAGACGACAACAGCTATGTCTTAATGATGATTGACCAGTTCACTAAGTGGATTGAAATTGCTGCTCTCCCTGATCAGTGTGCCTTGTCAATAGCTCAAAAGTTTTTGGTGCATTTCATAGTCACATTTGGATGCCCACTACAAGTCCACACAGACCAAGGCAAAAACTTTGATAGTAATCTATTCAAATCGCCCTACCACCCGTCATCTAATGGCCAAGTAGAAAGGTACAACACCACTGTCTTGCAAATGATCAGGTGCTTCATTGAGAAGAACAACAAAAAGTGGGACAGAGATTTGCCTTTACTAGCTATGGCCCTGCACTCAACTGTCCACCGACAAACAGGGCTTACTCCAAACCGATTAATGCTGGGTCGTGAAGTCATTCAACCTATACATCTAATGACGGGAAATATACCCGAAGTCCTCACACCACATGACCCTAACGATTGGTGTGCTGAACTTTCCCAACGCCTAGCAGATGCCCATCAATTTGCTCGTCAGAATTTGATGCAAGCCCAATTGCGGCAAAAGCGAGACTATGATTTGAGACTAGCAGAGTATCACTACAATGAGGGAGATATAGTTTACAAACTGGACCCGCGTACAAAAGTTGGACAGTCGCCTTAATTAAGGTCACCTTGGAA
>CAJDSM010033755.1:697-16101 GCA_903981925.1 Ostrea lurida
CCTAAAAGAAGTCCCGGCTTATCGAGTCACGTGCTCATGTGAGATAGGCGGATCTCACGAGGCTTTCTCACATGGGAGAAACCTATTTCACATGGGTAGTAATGGGAGAAAAATAAATCTTAAGTCTTTATATAGGATTAATCCCATGTATTATTTACATGAATAGGATATATTGTCTAATGTTTTTGGTAGGATGATTTATCCTATCACTAGTAATTTTACGAAGCTGAAAATGGTGTGTGTTTCTTTTGTTTAAACTGCCAATCTTTTGGCACTACATTGATCACTTTTGATAAAGTTTACTTTCATGTTTCGGATTCCAACATTCGTTGAGCATCACTGAAGAGACATAATTTGTCGAAATGCGCATGGTGCATAAAATTGGTACCGTATCATGATTTTTTATGACCCCTGGGTCGAGGCCTCTGCTGGTGGACTGTTAGTCCCCGAGGGTCTCTACAGCCCAGTTGCTATGTATTGTTACTAGCTTGAAATACGTATGTATTAATTGCCATGTGGTAAAATAGAATTCATATCAAATAAGGATTATCTCCTAGGCATGCTTCTGATCCTTCGAAGTTTTTGGCTCCAATCTTTTGGCACTACATTGATCACTTTTATAAAGTTTTACTTTCATGTTTCGGATTTCCAACATTTCGGTTTGAGCGCACTGAGAGACATAATTGTCGAAATGCGCACTGCTGCATAAAAATTGGTACCGTAGTATTGATTAATAAGTATAATTGATTATTCTTTTGTCAGTCAAGTGCCAAACAAGTCCCTTGTCCCTTTTCAGAAGAATCTGTTTGGTTCTGGACAATTTACATAAAATTATGCAAGATGATGATTTAAGTAAATTGATTTGAATTTCAAAACATGAAAAAAATTATAACAAGAGCAACGCAAACGTAGCAATATACGCCCGTCATTACCCAGACAGTGGTAAAACCACTATGTGCATTTTGACCTTTCACCAGTGACTTTGGCTCAAGGTCATAACACATCCTTAGTTCTAAGGCAACAAATCTGTGAAATATTATTGAAATCCCTGCACTCATTAAAAAGTATGTTAAAACCACTATGCGTTGTAATCTTGACCTTGACCTCAAGGTCATGACATTTCCTTGGGTCTAGACCCAACAATTCTGTGAATTATTATTCCAATCCATGCACACAGTGAAAACTTATGGTCCGGACAAGGTTAAAACCACTATGTGCATTGCGACCTTGACATCTAACCAGTGAACTTGGCTCAAGGTCACGACACTTCCTTGGATCTAGACCAACAGTTCTGTGAAAATATTGTTCCAATCCATGCAATCGGTGAAAACTTATTGTCCGGACAAAGTAAAAACCACTATGTGCATTGTGACCTTGACATTTGACCAGTGACTTTGGCTCATTGTCATGACACTACCTTGGGTGTAGACCAACAATTCTGTGAAATATTTCAATTCATGCACTCGGTGAAAACTTATGGTCCGGACAAGGTTAAAACCACGATGTGCATTTTGACCTTTAACCAGTGACCTTGGCTTAAGGTCATGACACTTTCTTGTGTCCATGACAGCAATTCTGTGAAATATTATTCCAATCCATGCACTCAGTCAAAAGTTATGGCCCGGACATTAACTGTGTAGTGACCTTGACATTTGACCAATAACACCCTTGTCAAGGTATGACATTTTTGCAGGTAGACAGAATTCTGTGAATATTATTCAATCTACAAGAGGATAGGAGTTATGGCCCGGTCAAACATTTGCCATGAACTATGTATGTAATGACCTGACTTCGCAATAACCTTGGATCAAGGTCATGACACTTTCTTTGTCCAGGCAACAATTCTGGAAATATATTCAAATCTACAAAGAGGATAGGAGTTATGGCCCGGAACAACTATTGCCAATGTTAAAACTTTATGTGTATAGTGACCTTGACCTTTTGACCAATAACCTTGGATCAAGGTCATGACACTTCCTTAGTCCAGGGAACAATTCTGTGAAATATTATTCAATCTACAAAGAGGTCAGGAGTTATGGCCGGACAAACTATTTGCCAATGTTAAACTATATTATGTGTAATGACCTTGACCTTTGACCATAACCTTGGATCAAGGTCATGACACTTCCTTAGGCAGGGCAACAATTCTGTGAAATATTATCAAATCTACAAAGAGGATCAGGAGTTATGCCCGGACAACTATTTCGGACGGACGGCGTACGCTACACGATAAACATACAAATACGCCCTCGAAGACGGGCGATAAAAATCTCTAAGAATTATGTAATTAAGATCACGTCCTCACTACATAACAATAAGAACTGGAATAATCGTTGGATTTTATCTAGGCATTTAATATGTACATTAGCTGCTATATAGTTTGAAAATTATGGATAATTTTCCTATTAGGATTTTTCTTTCCGATAGGATAAGACAGGATTATGGATAGGATAAAAAATCCCCTCCTTTTCCTACAGGTATTGTCTTAAACTTATATTCCTTATTGTTAAGTTATGAGACCTCCTTTTTTAAATAAAAATATGCAAGAGTAGTTTGCCTTGCGTACCTTATAGAAAGGGAGATCTGGACTCTGTCGTATTTGGAAGTTAAAATTTCACACAGTTATCAATTTTGTTCGCTCTTGTTACATATAAAATGTGTTTTTGTGTAGTAATCGCAGGGATGTTTTCTTAATTTCCCTCTATACCCCTTTATATATAAAGGCATATAGGAACAGCGATTATTATTAAGTCCAATAGAATAACAACAGAAGTGGGCAAACAGCGGCCCCCTGGGACAACAACTGGGATAGGTGTGTGAAAGAGTAAACACCCTCTGTCGACCGGTGCCACCCATTCAGCCATCTTACGAACAGTTAAGCGGATAATAATCGGTGTCAAATCAGTGTCAATAAACGGCTATGACATATTAGGCAGCATTTACCCAATGACATGGCATACTAGCAACACTAATCACCCATAACGACATTACTAAGTGAAAATACTGCCTTTAACTGGTGTTGAAATCCAACCCAGTGTTCCAATGAATGGCCGTCAAAACATGATGAGGGTGTGACCTGTCACAGGGATTATCCTTCTGTGCCTGGATCCACCTCATGGTGTGTCCAGGGGTCCGTGGTTGCCAACTCTTATTTTGTCATTAGGACTACGAGATGACACTGTTCGTTATCTTGCCTTTACATATACGGAGAGCAGTCCTGCATAAGCTCATACAGTGTACGTTGACTATCACAGTTATAATATTGTGATTGCTCTTGGTGTCTCGCATGTACTGTAGGCAACAGTCTTACAGTTAATATATCTCATGGCGATATGCTCGGAGGAGACTTGCGGGTATGAGTCTGCTATTCTTCTGCATAAATTCATTTGTTCATCATCTGGTTGTGCATCATTGTCATCGCATTCCAGATTCATGAGTTCATGTTTCGTTTTGTTGAGGCTGCTGAGTGTTCATTTCAGATACACTGGTCTGGGTTACTTGTGATTTCCTCCCTTCAGGTTGCATGTGGGTTTCATTTCATTCTCCAGAGTTTTGACATCACAGTATTGGGAGGAATTCTATTCTCAATCCATGGTCATCTAATGTTATTCAGAAATTACTTATCAGGAAATACAGGTTATGTTACTTTTGGTCACCCTGGTTCCTAATCTACCTTAAACTTATTAAATTATTTATCAGGGCAATAATTTGTTACCTTTTGTCACCCTGGTTCTAATTACAATATTTATCAGGAAAATAAGGTTGGTACTTTTATCACCCTCATTCTATTCTACCCTTTAAAAATACTTTAAAAGTAAGTATTACAGTGAAAGGTAAAAGGAAAACTTAGTGTCTTCTACTTCCCAACCTTAATGATTTAGAAAGAAAAAAATTAATTGCAGAATAAAATATTTCGTCCTTTTAATTCTTGCACTCCTAATCCGTGCACCAATTGTTATGAAATTTTACAGATAACATTTTAGACATAAACCAATATGTTTTTAATATTAGCAATTATTATTTATAAAGCAATCAATTATATTTCTGACCGTAATTACCTGGGTCTGTCTTTGGACTTTACTGCAAAACTGCATAACTCGGCGAAACCTTAACTGCCTAACTCATATGCAAACTCTCAAACTGGTCACCCAACGTGTCGGTGCCAACGGGCTTCCCGTATTTATAGTCTAAAGGACCGTTATTCTCCAAAACCGAGATGTAACAACAAAGGTAACTAGACATGATTGCCTACAGATTTTACATATAAACAATATATACAAGATGGTATCCATTAACACAAGAGAAACACACGAGCATTATTATTCAATAGATGTCACATATATATCTAATACCAGATAATTACATTACAATGACAAGATGGGATCGAGTACGCGCGAGTTAGATTGGAGCGAAGACCAAGTAGTATTGATGATTTCGCTGAAGTATATACAAGTTAAAGACGAAAATAGGTATTTAATAATAATGAACTGACAATATTATAAACGTTAGTAAATATAATTACACGGATACTGTAAAGAGACAACTACACAAAACACGAACGGAAATCAAGTTAATCCATCATTTTTTCTTAATTAAATATAACATTTACAACAATATTTCTCCTCGAAAATAGAAAACCTCACCAGGTAATGTATCTTAGCACGGCAGCATTGCTTAACAACTAGGTAACATTTTCTAAAATCATCTATCGCGTCCAATTATGTGCAGATGGTCACCGAGATTGTTAGACGACGTCTTTTCAGGTTGTGATATCGCAAATACCTGCATTGAACATCGCGCAGTGACACAGTCAATAGACATTCGACTACGTTGTTGTTTTTAATTAAGTTTCGGCACACAGAACAAATTGCATGATTGGGGCAACATATGAGAATTTCACTCTCCAAAATTTATCGAACCTCCGTAGCGCTCTCAAGATGACAAGGTTTCTCCTGGGACACATAATTCATGTACCGCTCAACTATAGCAATTTATGTAGATACATCAATCAAATTCACTCTGCAAGCATCAGTTGCACTTATTAGTTGAGCACCAACATGTCATCTAGATAGGTCAACTTCTTAGAGTTTGTTTCTGTTGGCATTAGAGCAAAGCATTGTTATTTCAGGAAGATGGCCCACATTGACAGGTAATGGAGGTGACCATCCAAGCTTCCTCTTATCACGAGTCAAACTGTTTCCTTGGATAGTAGTATACATATTTCAGCAGACATCTTTTAAGCCGATACTATTGGATAGAATATCTATGCATATCCTGTATAACAACAACACAGATCTAGAAAAACACTCATTGTATGAATTATTCTTTCATTGCTATCAGTTGATATGGAGGACTTAAATTATTGTAAAAAAAATTGATCACGCAAGACAAGAAACAAGATAAATGTCTGTGCCTGCTTTTTTTTGTGATCTAACAAGGAAAAAAAAAATACAAGAAAAAATTTCAATCGCAAGTCTTGAATATAGATTCGAAAACAATTCTGTGAATACATGACTGAGATATAATAAACAATACTATTTCTGATTTTGCATTTCTCACAAATAGAGTAAAATATGGTTGTGTTACATTTGTCGCGAGCCATGTCTGGTGTTTCATTAACATACGTGTTTCATACTGTGATATTGTTCAAACAAGGCGTAGTGATGTAATACTGTACACTAACAGCCGTACAGTGATCCTTAAACAAAGATTGAATGAACTGCTTCTAACATTGCATTATGGAACTGCTATTTTATTTTACATATTTTGCTACAGAATTACCGAAATGAAAACACGAATGAAAGAGGGAGAAAGCACAACGTGTTATGTATTTGTAAGTCATTGGTGGGTGACATGCAATTACACCTGATACTTTTTGTGCCCTTCCTTGTACCCACTTCCCCATTATTTTCAAAGGGTAGGCCTAACGAGAGTAAACTCGCCCTTGAAGAACTGTTGAAAAAATAATTGACGATTAACATTGTATAAACGTAAATGTCCTAAACATACATCAAAGATCGAGTGAGGTCAACACGGACTCTGACAAGCCGAAGGCAGGATCAGTTCATGAGAGGAGTAGCAGCTCTCCGCTGATCGAGTAACACGACGTGCACGCACTTAGCCGAAATACGAAAGGAATAACCCGTTGTCACATAGTACTGGCGAGAGTAACATTGCATGTGTAACTAAATCATGTCCCAAAAAACTATTCACAAATCGAGGTTAGGGCAACATTGGAGCACCGACAAAAGCGAAAGGTAGATCAGATGCCATGGAGGGTAAGCATCTCTGCCGAACCATTCATCACCCGCCGTAACGTCCTGGCGAAATAAAGTAACGGATCACCCCTCGTCAAACCTCAATATGAAAATGGACATGAAACAAAGGATGCAAATCAATCAGTAGGATATGGCTTATGGTGACAATTTGTATCGCAACGAGGTATTACTACGACGTAGAATTGCGAATAGACATGTATACAATGTAATCATATAGATTTCTTAAACGCACATCACTTTTTGTTAATTTCTACAAAGTCCTTATACGCATAGCATACTTTTGGGACTGAATTAATAGGAGATTGTCTTAGCAACACCATAAGCAGTAATAGTGGTCTATTACGAACCAGCGCAAAGTTGACCCGATTAAAGTTATACCCGCTACTCATATAAGTACAGATCAACACCTTACATGTGCCTCTCCCACACCTTAATGCGAAACAACTCATGAGAACTGCTCTAGTTAACCTTAAACAGACTCAAAGCGCTCATCAATCGAGTCATAGACTACTTTCAATTGACTTCGGCAGACATAAAGCGCGTCTACCTAGAAAGCGTCATAGAGCTTTCTAGTTACCTAGAGTCAATGATGTCGATCATCTAGCACAACTCTATAGCTGTTCTTTTCAAAAGCAGCCAGTCAAATTATATCAAATTCTGGCACAATTACCGTCTTGGAAACTGTGCGGTTCATTTCAAAATTCCACGTGAATGGTTCAGCTTCAGTAAATGCAGCCTTGAAAATTAAGACTGTCTCTTACATAAGCAGAGTTATGATAAAAAACAGCGGGAACATCATGGCAAATAGGATCATTAAAGATAATTCTCATTAGACACATAATTGCTAATGCTGTTATTGATTATTACCTGTGACCTATGTCCAACACTAACAACATATCATATTATTTCCCATTGAAATTCAAATTCACAGGTATCTCTGAAGGCGCTGGCGTGGACTATTCACATGTATTGTTCCTGATGACGAGCTTCCGTCAGGTACCAAATATCTTTTACCTTTGACTCGACTGATCTTGACCTACTTTTCCATACTCTTTTACACTAAGGCCATAACTTGAATGGGAAAATACCCGCAAGGGTCTTTTCATTATTCACATGTATATTTCATACAACAACCCATCTAACTGGTCCACCACATGTTTGACCTCCAAGACTTTTGACCTTTAATGTACGTTTTCAAAGCTTTAACATCGCCATGAACTTTGAATGGGAGAGAGTAGGAGCTTTCCTATTTCACATGATGTTTGTCTCTAATGACAAGCCTATGCAATCGGTACCCAACATTTGACCGCCTGACTTAACTAAGTGCGATACTTTGAAAAAACTTCCCCTTTGGCTATATGTCTTGATTGGAAGAGATAAGATTTCATACCTCTAATACGTATCCTTATGACAAGCCTTTCAACTGGTACAAATTTAGCTAACTGTGACTAAAATTGCCGACTCACATTGGCCATAACTTTAAATTGGAAGATGATGGGCTTTATATTCACATGTGTTTCTCATGACAAACCCTTTCACACGTTTGAACATTTTTGTCCTACTGACCTTGCAACTTTGACAGACTTTAAATTTTAACATGTCAATAATTTAATGGCACTTCCTTTTATTGAGGGCACTTCCATATTTTACTTGGATATTCCTGGTTGCAAACCTGATTCGAACCTAATTTCAATACTGTCAGAACTCCTGCACTATAAGCTATACGATGTTCACACGCATGTGGAATAGGGGCACTTAGTATCACAAACACATCTTGCTTTCTTTTGTTTATCCCGGTAAAGTTTGTATGAATATAAAAAAATAGTCGCCCATAAAGGCGGAGAAAAGTGCATCAGGGATATCAACGGATTATAGAGATCATTGATTCCAAAGTTACTATAAATCATCTACAAGCACCCAAGCATGCAACAATTTAAAAATAGATCATTCTCATTGTATGCGATATTGTCCACACCCCTTAGGTCTAGGCGTCATGACTTTGATTGAATTCTATATAGGGCTTCATGAACATTGCATTAATCATCATTTTTCTTTTCAACAGAATTATACTGAATTAGAGAGAAGTGCTCAATTTGAAAATATGTTCTTATACAAGTCATTGGTCTCCGCCAGGCGCCTGACCCACGGACTAGGGGCCATATTACAAGCTTAGTAGAGAAGAGTTTCTATGACTTGAGTAGAGATACATGCTCAGCTGCAAGATATTTTAGTTTTCCCTAATACATTAAGGAGTAATAAATTCCTCTTCTTTTATACTAATTGTCGTTAGTTAGTCGAGGCGATTCAATAGACATCAAACAATGCATTTAGTTTTTTCGTAAAAAAGATTAGAATTATAGAATCTAAGATTAAATATATGTTCATATATGGTCAATTGATCGCCCGCCCAGGTCCCAATCAAGATGCTTTCGATGGACATTATCATTGGAATCTTACAGTAGCTTTTTCTAGTATATTTTCCAGTTTTTATTACTTGGTTTGCAGTAGCACTTGTATAAACCGCACTTTAACCCAAACAAAATCCTTGATTGTTCATGAAAATGTCTTGCGATAACTTAAAAGATCAAGGTGATCCAATCTGATAACCGTAGAATATTCATTTTTCGAATTCAATATTAACTGCTTTATGGTGACGGAATTGACTAATTTGATCAACCTCCTTCCGTATTTCGATGAATTAGACAGAAACGGTTAACCCTGGTTCCAGTCTTACTATTTTTCTATTAAACATTTTGTATGTACTCCATTTATTGAAAGTGCAGAGATTTTAAAGCAATCTTGAAAAGTTACCGTTCAATAACCTCCATGCTTAGACTGAGCGCACAGCAATCCCTACTTCATTCACCCGGCGTCATCAGCAGTTGATCGAATTCCATTATTACATCGATGCAGTAATCATCCCCTCGCCTTATGCTGTCAGTGGGTAAAGACATGTAGAATTGTGATATCCCGAATCTGTTTCAAATCCACAACATCAAAATGTATGACTTTTCACTCTTAACACGGCCTTCCTGCACAATGAATCAAAGCGACTATACTTGTTACATAGTCCGACAGCTGTTTTCCTGCAACAAAATGGAAAAGGAAACTAGCAAATCTAGTGGACAGTCTATAAAATACTTTGTTAAAACTCACTCTTCTCACGCACATTGCGAGTGAATAAGCCCACTACTTCGCCAATTTAACAATCATAATGGGTTCCGTATTGGACATATTTTTATTGCCAGCGATCTCTCAACGGTCTATATGTATATTATAGGCACTATATGCGCTTTAGCTCTGACTGTATTTCTATCTTAGGGCAAATTTATTACAAATCTTTTGACGTGAGATGAAAATCTCCAGCGGCGACCTTGATTTCAACTTCGAATATATACCATGTACATGCACGTATTGCTATCAATGATATATTTTATTCATTTGTCATATGAATCCCAAAACTGAATATAAAAAGACATACAGGTCATCCATATCTTACTTCGTATTTGGGTTTCCATCTTCACATTTAAACCACTTTTGCAATCTATGGTCGTTACATGTATACGACTATTATCCAATACGCCTGTATTGTGTCAATGTGTTCTGACGTGTTTCCAGGGTTATCGTAACCGTGTCTTTTAACACGGATTTTACAACGGATTACTCATTTACTTGACCAAGACCATCGTCTCACGCTGGGCTGACGGTTGTACAGCGATTAACACTTTTCCTATAGTAGGACTTGATCACACTCTGGTGGTTCAAGGGTCGGTTCTGCCAGTCTCATTGTATATGATTGGATTTGCGATGATAAGTCTATTTCCTGACATTCGCACTTTATTGTTCACTTCTTACTGATTACCACATGAGTACCATTGACTTAATTGTTTTCACAATATTGAGGACAGCATTAATCCTACGTACCATTCTGACTTTATCATACAATGTTCTTCAAAACTCTACTTCATCAACGTTACTCGTCCGTTCAGTGGCCATGGTTATTCCTATCCACTAAGTTTGATCTTCAATCTTGAAATGGAACTAATATCCTGAATTAGCGATTTGATTTCAAATCTTGTTGCATCCTAGTTAACTCTGGAGAAACTGTTGAAAATGAGAACGTCTCTCCGCATCTTTTGTTATCACTTTATTCTAAAATAATTACTTCTTTTTTCCTTTCCCATGAGACGTACCACTGAAGAGATATATTTGAGGAGTAGACGGAAGGTCAGCTTGGCACAAGAGAGAGGTTTAAACGAACAGTACGACATGTTAAGATGTAGTGGAACGACGGTCAAAGCTTTGGTACTCTGCAATTCATAGCGGCTCGTATAAAGTCTCTAGCCAAACACCCCCTCTCAGAGAACCTGTGTAATGTTGGATACATTTTAAGGCGTCAAACAAACACCATTTGAAGAATCTACTGAATTCTTTTTATTACTCGGCGGATGCGTGCTCATATTATGAATTTACGCCCCAGTCATAGCTTCGTAGATAAGGGAGTAACTTTGAAATGCAGTTTATGATAGCCAACAGTGGCGTGCTGTTAAGAGGCCCTGCATCGAGAGATGCGGCCCCTAGATGTTTCCGTTTGTCCGTCTTTGTCTGTCTCGTCACTAATTAAAATTTTTTTAATACCAAACTCAAAACCCTATACATTGCCAGCCGAATATTGCATACTGTCTCTTCTCATCAATGCTGCATATGAGATCTTATGGTCCATCGAAGTCAATATTGTGGGTGTAACAAGCTTCATTTCATTTTTCATGAAAATGCGTTTGGAGAATCGTACCTTGACACTAACTCAAAACTGTAACAAGTACGTGCTAGAATGATTGGACTCTTCTTGGAATCTTCTGAACTACTCTAGATTTTGTCTAATACAAACATCGATAACGTGAATATTCTGCCTACACAAAGAGTATGTTAAACTGTCTAATCATTATTCTCTTGCGAAGGAAACACAAATACCACACTAGTATGAGAAAAGTAGGTGTGGTTGAAGGAAGTGAACAACTCGCCCTAGGCAAATCGTCCCTCGCAGGAACACTCGCCCCTTCTCGTAGACAACCGCCCAATGTTACATACAATATATATTGATCACACGACCCCCCCCCCCAACTCTTTTTTGGGAACTAGATGTATAGTTGCTAGAATGATTCGCGGTTTGTTCTGCTTATTGTACAAAAAACATTATTTTAACGTATACAAAACACCTTCGTTTTGAGCGGCCGCGATCTTTCGTCAGGCGATTTCCGCGATCTCCTCTTCAACGCTCTACATTGTCTACGCAACACATAACGTAGAATATATGTCTGTGCGTGCTGTGATACATCTCAAATCTTTCTGAATAACATATGCAAATGAAAATATTGTTGAAAGAGACACAATATTATTGATGTAAACACGAGCCAATCATGGAACAGGCCTATCACGCGCATGACACAATTCGTATGTATGGAATACTAACGACGTTCCACCGCAAGTCTGTATTCGTATTCTCCAACCATTTCCATGTAGGTACCATAAATGACAATCTGGTGCTAATATGAACATCGATTGTTAAATTATTGTCTACTAGATAAATTTGAAACCTGGTCAAAAGTTGTCATTTACTAACGCTAGTGTACATGTATCTTTTGTTTACAACTTCGCGGAAGTCAGGTCTAGGTCAAATAGCCAAGTCATCATACCGTAACATTACTGTCTATGCAGTCATATAGAAACATTTTGAATAGTGTAAATCACATAATCTATCATGTGCCGGGTAAAAATGAGAAAATATCTACAAATGAAAAAATTATTGATATGGAAAATCTGTCCAGAACAACGGCCAAAATCCAACAAACTTCGTGCAAAATGTGGTCATAAACTGGGGGGTCAACTTAGTTAAACACTGATATGGATCTCAACTCTAAAATTCGTCCCATAAATTATTTCTGTATGATAATGTGTCTGAGGCAATATTGACTATATGTGGAGGGCGGCTATGACCCCCCCCCTCTTTTTTATTTTTTAAATTGTCCGATATTGGAATATGAGATCCCACCTCAACACTATATTCTTGTACTGGTTGAGGCAAGTTCATTGCCTTTGAATTCCCCTGAGTCATAGTTGATCTTCTCCCTTTTTGAAATTGTGTAAAATATGATTTGTCCACCCTCAAAACCTAATACATTTTGTTCCTTATATGTGACACATGTGAAGGGCTCTTCTGGGTCATCGATGCTTCGCTTCGACATTATCGTATTTTCATGTGTATATGTAACAAGAGGATTTTAAGAAGAGCACGAATAAGCCCCAGGATATACCATTGCCTAACCGATCATGTGGTTGTCGTTATTTTGGTATTGATGGAATTATAATTTGTGTATTAGAAGATGACAGAGTGTAGCTATACATCACATCTGTAATAGTGCCGTGGATATGGAAAATCCAAATTTCTGCTCTCTCCATAGAGTGAGCGCATGTGGCCCATAGTCTCTGGTAATACTGGCGAGTCGACTCTAGCTGAGCCTTTGTATAATTATATACAACCACAGAAGGGCAGTCTTGGGAGACGGAAAAAACGAGGCCCGTGGTCAAACGATACGGTTGCCGCACTAAGAATCTCCTGCTAAAGGCAGGCACGAGCACAGTTAGTTGCACCTTCACCGAAATGGGGGGGGTATCTTCATATGAGGAAATATTTTGAGGGAGCGTAAAACATGAACCAATCATCGAATCGATTAACAAATTGCCATACTATACTGTTCGTAATTATGTTAGGAGTGTGTTCGAGATCATTTTCCTATAACATGTCCAAGACATTGGCATTCAGATCAAGACATTACTCGTGAATCTGAACCGACAGTAATTGAGATTCCGTTGGTAACAACATGAATCGTGGTGTTTTGACTGGACTCCCCTGTTAAGCCTTTAAATAATTAATCAGCCTCTGAAGAAATCCTCTATCCGTGTGGGTTAGGAAGAAAGATAAGTAGTCTAGAAAAAACAATATAATCTGCATGTAATAAATGGGAAGTAACCATGTATTAAACTTATCGCAAGCCCAAACAAACCCATACAAATTACACATCGAGTGTAGGCAAACACGAACAATTCTACAAAGCGAATGGGCAGGATCAGGTGCCATGGAGGAGTACGCATGTCATCTAAAGTTAAACCCTCCTCTAAACTCCACACCCCACCCCCTAAGGTCACAAGAAGATAACCGATCGAATAACATACTCTAGCTTGAGACTGAGTTGCACAACATCAGTTTATCAAGACTGGGTACATGCTAACTCTAAATGCAAAGTTATTAATTATTTAGAACTTTGGAATGTAGAAAGCCGACACCATCTACTTTTTAAAAACAAAAAGATTAAGCTGAACATGCATTTGACCAGGACCCTCTGTAGAACATATCCATATGTTGGACAAACAGTTTACTTTCTTGACCGGTACTCAAGAGATGGAACATGTTGGATTTGGCCTAGATATCCATCTTGAAACTTAGTTTGTTATAAAAATATTGTCTAAATAACCCTACACCTGTGAATTGTTCGTTAACAGTTCCCGATAATGCAGCTGACTCGGACTCGCACATTATGTACGAGATCACCGTCCCGTCCCAATTAACAAGATGCGACCCAGCTTCTAACCTCTCTAAAAAGCAGTCGTAAAAGCAGTAATGACCCAGCCCTACCCCAGTCAACGTGAACTTAGATCAAATTCTGCTGACTGCTCTAGAGCTGCTCCATGACCTGCTCCAGAGTAAACCCCCCTTCACCACCGCACAAACAACTCCCTACTGATGCTCTAAGGAGCTGCCGTGACTCGCTCCAAGTTCCTGAGAACAGTCCAACAAGAACCGCCCAAGTCTCGCTTAGACACATCAGACTGCTCTACAGGTTCACTCTAGAACAGGTCACGCTGCTCCAAGTTCGTAGAAAACAGCTATTAATTAAATGTCAACATTTGCACTAGATTTCCTTAACATAAAAAACAACCCCGCAAAACAGAAATGAAATCGCATAGGAGGTTCTATTACATATTGAATTGCTATTAAAAATGCCCCATATACGTGCGGATGGATCGAACGAGATCACATGTATGCCACGCACCAAACTTAGCTTTTTTAATCATGTTTCGGAATATAGATCAATCTTTTATGTTAAGCGACTGAAACATGGCTCGAAATGTTCAGAAGTATCTGTGAGTCCGTCGCTGCAACCCACACATTGCTAACGCTGATTGCACCACACAAATACTCTGAAGAAGATATTAAGAGCATCTTGGGGCTTTCCGTATAGATAATACCACTAATGTCACCGCTCCACCGACAACTGCGAGACATGGTCTTTCATACCAATCCTGGTGTGGTATCACATGGTACTCCCCCCACCCTTGTGCCCCCTTATGCGCAGCCACACCACCACCCTCTTTTTTATATATCATATAACCCCCAGAATCTGTTGTCAGAAAACTGTTAACGGATAAAAACAAAACTGCCGTGTCGTTCAACTTAACTTATCGGTAATCACAGTTAGACGATGTCTTATTAATTAACGAATCATAAATTTTCAAATTATTCCATTGAATATACTGACGAACTTTGATATAAAGGACACACCACAAGAATACTGACAGATGTGCGTCACTATTTCTGGATATTACTTAAATTGATCATCATGCGACTGACATACATTATATGAAAATCCGCTTGAATGACAATTGACGTTGCAATGCATACTTCCTCTCTTTTGTGTAGTAATATAGCACTCTATCACGCGCTTATGGGTGTATTCTCTCAGTTGATTCGATAGCAAGAGCATCCGTATATAGTTTTTAAAGCGAGGGCCAACTACTAACAAAAAAGTTGATGTGGCAGGTTATAACGAATCATCGTTTAAGTCATCATTTCGCAAATTCTATTGATCGCTTATAATGACCTTGTTTGCGATACAAAGTATCACTAAGTCATATGTGACTGATTCTGTTTCATACCTTGTTAGACTGTCATTTATCGTAATCTAGGATTTTAACGAGGGTCACACCCGTTTACTTGGTTCGACTAATCAGCTCACCGGGTAGGCACACCGCCAGCGAAGGATCACATGCGTTACTGCAGACCGGTTCCAG
>CAJDSM010033755.1:16126-30145 GCA_903981925.1 Ostrea lurida
ACCCTTGTCAAGGTATGACTCTTCAGGTCAAGTCAGAATCGTGAATATTATTCAATCACAAAGAGGATAGGAGTTATGGCCCGGTCAAACTATTTGCCATGTTAAAACTATGTGTATAATGACCTTGATTCGCAATAACCTTGGTCAAGGTCATGACACTTTCTTGTCCAGGGCAACAATTCTGGAAATATATTCAAATCTACAAAGAGGATCAGGAGTTATGGCCGGACAAACTATTTGCCAATGTTAAAACTATTATGTGTATAGTGACCTTGACGTTTTGACCAATAACCTTGGATCAAGGTCATGACACTTCCTTAGTCCAGGAACAATTCTGTGAAATTTATTCAGATCTACAAAGAGGTCAGGAGTTATGACCGAAAACTATTTGCCAATGTTAAACTTATATTATGTGTACAGTGACCTTGACCTTTGACCAATAACCTTGGATCAAGGTCATGACCTTCCTTAGGTCTAGGACAACAATTCTGTGAAATATCATTCAAATCTACAAAGAGGATCAGGAGTTATGACCCGGACAATCTATTTCGGACGGACGGCGTACGCTATACAACGATATACATGTAACATAATACGTCCCATCTGAAAACGGGCGTATAAAAATCTATAAGAATTAATTTGATTATATAAGATAAAACGTCCTCACTAATAACAATTAAAACTGGAATAATTCGTTGGATTTTTATCTAGGACATTTAATTGTACATGTAAGCCTGCTATATATTTGAAAATTATGGGATAATTTTTCCTATTAGGATTTTCTTCTCCGATAGGATAATGACAGGATTTTGATAGGATAAAAAATCCCCTCCATTTTCCTACAGGGTATTTGTCTTTAGAAGCTTATATATCTTATTGTTTAAGTTATAGTAACCTCAGCTTTTTTTAACTAAAAAATATTGCAAGAGGTAGTTTGCCTTCTGTACCTATATTAGAAAGGGAATCTGGACTTTGTCGTATTTGAAGTTAAATTTCACACAGTTATCAATTTTGTTCTCTTCCATTTTAATGATAAAAATTTGTATTTTGTGTTAGTGAATTCCAGGGATATTTTCTTTAAATTTCCCTCTATACCCCCCTGTTTTATAATATAAAGGCAAATATTAGGAACAGCGATTAATCTTATTAAGTCCCCAATAGAATACAAAACAGAAGATGGGCAAACACGGACCCCTGGACACAACAGACGTGGGATCAGGTGTGTAGAAAGAGTAAACACCCTCTGTCGACCGGTCACACCCACCTTCAGCCCATCATTACGAACAGTTAAACGGAGTAATCGGTAGTCAAATCAGTGTATAAAACGGCTATGAAGCATATCAGGCAGCATTTAACCCAATGACATGGCATACTAGCAAACTAAATCACCATAACGACCATATAATTAGTGAAATACTGCCTTTAAACGTGAGTGTTGAAAATCCTGCAACGCCAACTTGTTTCCAAGTAGCCTGGCTCGATTCAAAAACTGATGAGGGTGTGACCTGTCAACAGGGGATGCTTACTCCTTCTTGGCACCTGATCCCACCTCTGGTGTGTCCAGGGGTCCGTGGTTGCCCAACTCTTATTTTTATATTCTATTTAGGACTTACGAGATTGATCACTGTTCGTTATCTTTGCCTTTACATCATACGGAGAGCAAGTCCTTGCATAGCTAATACATTGTACGTTGACATCACATTAAATATTGTGAATTGCTCTTTGGTTGTCTCCGCATGTAGCTGTAAGGCACAGTTTCTTACGAGTTAATGTTATAATCATCATGGCGATTATGCATCGGAGATTGCGGTATCGTAGTCTGCATCATTTTCTGCATAACATTCATTTGTGTCATCATCTGTTGTTGCATCATTGTCATGCATTCCATGATTTCATGAGTTTCATGTTTTCGTTTTCGTTTAGGCTGACTGAGTGTTTCATTTTCAGATACACTGTCCTGGGTTACTATTTGTATTTCCTCCCTTTCAAGTGATGCTGTTGGGTTTTCAATTTCATTTTCTCCAGAGTTTTGACATTCCACAGTAGTTTGGGATGGTAATTGTCTATTTCTCAAATCCATGGCTCACTCTAATGTTTATTCAGAGAAAAATTTATTTATCAGGGAAATAAGGTTTTGTTACCTTTTGGTCACCCTGGTTCTAATCTACCTTAAAACTTATTTAAATTATTTATCAGGGAAATAAGATTTTGTTACCTTTTGATCACCCTGTTTAATTTAAATTATTTATCAGGAAAATAAGGTTTTGGTACCTTTTGATCACCCTCATTCTATTCTACCCTTTAAAAATACTTAAAAGTAAAGTATTTACCAGTGAAAAGGTAAAAGGGAATAAAACTTAGCTGTCTTCTACTTCCCAACCTTAATGAATTTTAGAAAGAAAAAAAATTAATTGCAAGAATAAAATATTTTGTCACCTTTTAAATATCCTTGCACTTCCTTAACCGCTGCCACCAATTGTTATGAATTATTTTTACAGATAACAAGTTTTTAGAAATTAAAACAAATGTATTTTAATATTTAGCAATTATTATTATTATAAAGCAATCAATATAATATTTTCTGACCTAATTACCTGGGTACTGTCTTGACTACTGAAAACTTAGTAACTCTGGATCGAAACTCTTAACTGCAACTCAACTCAACTGCAACTGCTCAACTGTCACCCAACTGTCACGGATGCCAACGGGCTTCCGTATTTATAGTCTAAAGACGTTATTCTCAAGACCCGGATGTAAACAACCAGGTAACTAGGTCACTGTCACAATGATTATTTACAGATAATATAAAACAATACATATACAAGAATGTATCAATAATACAAGATAAACACAGAGACATTGATTATTATACAATATGTGTCACATTATCTATACAAACCCGATAATTAATATACCAAATGACAAGATCGGATCGAGATACGCGCGATGTCGTAGATTGGAGGAATACACAAAGTAGTATTTAATGATTTCCTGAAGTATTACAAGTATAAAGACGAAAAGGTATTTAATAATAATGAACTGACAATATTACTAAACGTAGTAAATGATAATTACACGGTAATACTGTAAAGAACAACATACACAAAACACGAAGAGAATCAGTTAATCCACATTTTCTCTATAATATAAATAAACATTTACAACAATATTTTCTCTGAAGAAATAGAAAATACACCCTCCAGGGTAATAGTATCTAGCAACGGGAGCATTGCTTAACAACTGGTAACATTTTTAAAAATCATCATATGCGTCAAATTTATGTGCATATGGTTCACCGTAGATTGTTAGACGACGTCTTTTCAGCTTTTGTGATATACGCAATTACCTGCATTGAACATCGCACGACAGTGATCAAAGTCAATAGACAATTACGACTAAACGGTTTGTTGTTTTTATTAAGTTTAGCATAACAAAACAAATATTGCATGTAATTGAGGGCAACATTGAAAATTTTCACTCCTCCAAAAACTATTATCAACCTCCGCTACGCCTCAAATGACAAGGTTTCTCTCTGGGTGAACATATTTATGTTACCGTCAACTATATGCAATATTTATATGATACAATCAATCAAATTCATATGCAAGCATCCACGTATTGCACTATTAGTTAGAGGCCCAACATTCATTAGAGTTGAGGCTCAACATTCTTTAGAGTTTGTTTGCTGTTAGAGCATTTAGATCATAAGCATTGTTTATTTCAGGAAAGTAGTGGTCCCACAATTGACAGAGTAATGGAGGTGAATGCATGCCAGCTATCCTTTTATTCACGAGTCAAACAGTTTTTCTTGGATAGTATGTATACATTAATTTTCAGCAGACATTTTAATGCCGTATAATAATCTGGATAGAAATATCTATGTATCCCTGTATAAACAACAACACAGATCTATAAAAACACTTATTGTTAATGAATTACTTTACATTAGCTATACAGTTGAAGTTGAGGAACTTAAATTTATTGTAAAGAACAATTGATACTAGCCCAAGACAAGAAACAAGATAAATGTCTGTGCTCTGCTTTTTTATTGTATCATAACAAGGAAAATAAAAAAATACAAGGAAAAAAATTTCAAATCCAAGTCTTGAATATAAGATTTCGGAAACAATCCTGTGAAACATACATGACTGAGATATAATAAACAATTACTATTTCTGATTTTGCATTTCAGAAAAGAATGGTAAATATGGATTGGTGTTACATTTTGTCAGCAGCATGGTCTGTGGTTTCATTAACATAGTGTTTTCAATACCTGTGGATATTGTCAAAACAGGGTATGATGTAATACATGTACAGTAATCAGCCGTACAGTGATCTCTTAAACACAAGATTGAATGACTGCTTGTAACATGCCATTATGAACTGCATCTTTTATTTTACAATTTTTGCTACAGAATACAGAATATGAAAACCACGTATGGAAAAGGAGGGAGGAAAGCACGAAACGTTAGTATTATTTTTAAGATCATTTGGGTTGGTGACATGCATTAACACCTGATATTTTTTGTGCCTTCTTGATACCCACTTTCCAATTATTTTCAAAGGAGTAGGCCTACGAAGAGTGAAACTCGGCCCTGTAAAACTGTTAAAAAATAAATTGACGAAGTTAACATTGTATTAAACGTAAAAATAGTCCCTAAACATACATACAAAGTCGAGTGAAGGTCAACACGGACCTCTGACAAGCGCGAAGGCAGGATCAGGTGTCATGGAGGAGTAAGCAGCATCCTCTGCTGATCGGTAACACCAGACGTGAGCACTTAGTCGAAATACAGTAAAAGGAATTACCCGTTGTCAATATGAATTGGCGAAGTTAACAATGCAATGTGTTAAACGTAATCATAGTCCCAATCATGCCAAAAAACATTCACAAAAATCGAGTGTAGTGGCACATGGAAGCACCGACAAAAGCGAAGGTAGATCAGAAGATGCCGATGGAGGAGTAAGCATCCCTGCCGAACCATTCTCACACCGCCGTAAGTCTCTGCGAAATAAGTTAACGGAATTCACCCGCGTCAAACCTAATATGAAATGGAACAGTGAAAACAAAGGGATAAATCAATCAGTTAGGATATGGCTTGTGACAATTTGTAATCGCAAACGAGGTCATTATAGCGACCGTAGAATTGCGAATACATGTTAAAATGTAACATATATGATTTTTTATAACCCGCACATCATCTTTTTTGTTAAGTCTAAAAAGTCCTTACACGCATAGCATACTTTTGTGGATGAATTAATAGGAGATGCTACACCCATAAGCACTTAGCGGTATATTAAGAAAGGAAAGTTGACCCGATTGAAAGTTAATACACGCTATCATATAAGTACAGATGCGACCCTTACATGTAGCCTCTCACCCACCATAATGAAAAACATCATGAAACTGCTCCAGATTAACTTAGAACAGACTAAAAGCGTCATCAATCAGTCATAGACATTTCAAGTTGACTTCGAGCAGACAAAGCGGTCTTAAAGCAGTCATAGAGCTGTTCTAAGTTAACTAGAGTAAGAATGTCGATCAGTCTAGCACAACTCTATAGCTGTTCTTTTCTAAAACAGCTCAGTCAAGATTATATCAATTCTGTGCAATTAACCGTCTTGGAAACTGTCGGTTCATTTCAAAATTCGCACGTGAATGGTCAGTATCAGTGAAAATGCAGCTTGTAAAAATTAGACTGTCTCTACATAAGCCAGAGTGATTAAAAAACAGCGGGACATTCATGCAAATAGAGAATATTTAAAGATAATTCTCATTATGACACATAATTGTAAATGCTGTTATTGATTATTACATGTACCTAGTCGCAACACAAAACATACCATACTCATTTTACCATTGAATTCAAATTCATCGAGGTATTCTGAAGGCCTAGGTGGACTATTCACATGTATTGTTCCTGATGACGACCCTTCGTCGGACAAAGTATTTTTAACCTTTGACTCGACTGAACTTGACCTACTTTTCCATACTTTTTACCAGGCATATTGAATGGGAAAATACCGGCAGGGTCTTTTCATTTTCACATGTATATTTCATACAACAACCCATCAACTGGTACCACCACTGTTTGACTCCAAACTTTGACCTTTAATTACGGTTTTCAAAGCTTAACATCGCCATGAGACTTTTGAATGGGAAGATAGGAGCTTTCCTATTTCCACAGTGTTTTTCTCTATGACAAGCCTATGCAACTCGGTACCCAACATGTTTGACCGACCTGACTTGAACTAAGTGTCATACTTTGAAAAAACTTCCCCTTGGCTATAATGTTTGATTGGAAGAGATAAGATTTCATATCTCTAATACTGTATTCTTATGACAAGCCCTTCAACTGGTACAAATTTAGACTAACTGACTAAAATTGCCGACTTCTGACATTGGCCATAACTTTAAATTGGACAGCATATGGGGCTTTCATATTCAATGTGTATTCTCATGACAAACCCTTTCACACTGTTTGAAACATTTTTGTCCTACTGTACTTGCAGCTTTGACAGACTTTCAAATTTTACACATGTCAAAAATTTAATGCATCTATTGAGGGCCTACCATATTTACTTGGATCTCCTGTTGACACCTGTGAACGCTAATTTCAATACTGTCATAACTCTGTGACTATAACGCTAAGCATTTCACTAGCATGTGGAATAGGGGCACTTAGTTATCACAAACCATCTTGTTTTTCTTGTTTACCCGTAAGTTTGTATGAATATAAAAAAATAGTCGGCCCATAAGGCTGGAGAAAACGTGCCATCAGGATATCAACGGATATAGAGACATATGATTCAAAGTTACTATAAATCATCTACAAGCAACCCAAGCATGCAACAATTTAAAATGATCTTCTCATTGTATGCGATATGTCACACCCCTAGGTCTAGACAGTCATGAATTTCTTGATATTCTTATAAGGGCTTCCTGAAATTGCATAATCATATTTTTCTTTTCCAACAGAATTCATATGGAATTAGAGAAGTGCTCTAATTTGAAAATATGTTTACTGACAAGCAAGTTGGTCTCCTGCCAGGGCCCTGAACCCGGACTAGGGGCATTTTACAACTTTATAGAGAAGAGTTTCTATGACTGAGTAGAGAATCATTGCTCAGCTGCAAATATTTTAGTTTCCCTAATAATTAGGGAGTAATAAATCTCTTCTTTTGATACTAACTTGTACGTTAGTTAGTCGAGGCGATTCATAGACATCATAACAATGCATTATTTTTTCGTAAACAAAGTATTAGAGTTATAGAATCTAGATTAATATATGTTCATATATGTGTCATATTGATCGCCGCCCAGGTCCCAATCAAGACTTCATGGACATTATCCATGGAATCTACAGTAGCTTTTCTAGTAATATTTTCCAGTTTTTATTACTTGGTTTCAGGGTAACCTTGTATAAACCGCACTTAACCAAAAAAATCCTTTGATTGTCATTGAAAAGTCTATGCGATAACTTAAAAAATCACAGGTGATCCATATCTGATAACCGTAGAATATTATTTTTCGAATTCAATATTAACTGCTTTATGGTGACAGGAATTGACTGAATTCTGATCAACCATCCTGTCGTATTTCGATGATGATAGACAGAACGGTTACCCTAGGGTTCCAGTTCTACCTATTTTTCTATAAACAATTTGTTGTATGTCACTCCCATTAATTGAAAAGTGCAGAGATTTTAAAAGCAATCTTGAAAAGTACGCGACTTCAATTACCTCATGCTTAGACTGACGCACAGCAATCCCTACTGTCATCACACCGGGTCATAGGCAGTGATCGAATTCCATTATTATCGATCATGACAGTAATCTCCCTCGCTTAGCTGTCAGTGGGGAAAGACATGTAGAATTTGATATCCAGAATCTGTTTTCAAATCCACACACATCAAAAGTGTATGACTTTTCACTCTTTAACACGGCCTTCCTGCACAATGAATCAAAGCACTAACTTTTGTTACATTATCCGACAGCTGTTTTCTGCAACAAAATGAAAAGGAAATAACAAATCTAGTGACAGTCCATAAAATTACTTGTTAAAACTTCACTCTTACTCCTACGCACAATTGCGAGTGACATAACGCCACTACTTCGCCAACTCTTATATCAAATAATGAGGTTCTATTGACATATTCTTGTACTTCTGGCCAGCGATCTCCAACGGTCGTATATGATATTATGAGGCACTATAGTTCGCTTATCTAGCTCTGACCTGTACTTTCTATCTTAAGGCGCAAATTATTACAAATACTTTTCATGAGATGAAACACTGCCAGCGCGCAGACCTTGATTTCAACTTTCGAATATTACATGTACATGCACGTATGTCTATCATGATCATATTTGTATTCATTTGCAGTATGATTTCCCAAAACTGAATATAAAAGACATACAGAGCATCCATATCTTACTTCGTATTGGGTTTCCATCATTCACATTTAACAGCTTTTGCAATTCTATGGTCGTTACTGTTACGACTTTTATCAATACCGCCTGTATTGTGTCAATGTGTTCTGACGTGTCTATCCAGGTTATCGTAACCGTTCTTAACACGGATTTTACCGGATTACTCATTTACTTTGACCAAGACCATGTGCTCAGGCTGGGTGACGGTTGTACAGGCGATTAACTTACTTTTCCCTATAGCTAGGACTTGATCACACCTCTGGTGGTATCAAGGGTCGTGGTTCGTCATCTATTTGTAATATATTGGACTTTGGCGATGATCAAGTCTATTCTGACATTCCGCACTTTTCTGTTCACTTCTATACTGATACCAACAGTGAGTACCACTTGACATTAACTTGTCTATCAATTATTGAGGACACATTATCCTACGTACCCATGACTTATCATACAATTTACTTCAAAACTCTTAAACTTTCTAACTTACCTCCTTCAGTGGCCCATGGTTATTCCTACATCCACTAAGTATGATCTAATCTTGAAATGGTAACTAATATCCTGAAAATTAGCTTTGATTTCAAATCTTGTGCATCTGCTAGTACTCTGGAGAAACTGTTGAAAATGAGAACGTCTCTCGCTCTTTTTTATCAACTTACTCTAAAATAATTTCGTTTTTTTTCCTTCCCATGAAGACCACTGAAGAGAATTTTGAGGAGTAGACGGAAGGTCACTGGACAAGAGAGAGGAATTGTAAACACAGTCGACAGTAAGAGTAGTGGACGCGGTCAAAAGCTTTGGATTCTGCAATTCATAGCGTGCTCGTCATAAAGTCTCACTTAGCCTAAAACACACCCCTCCAGAGAACCTGTGGTAAGTATGGATTCTTTTAGGACGTCACAAACACCATTTGAGAAATACTGACATTCTTTATTACATCGGCCGGAGCGCTCCGCTATTATGATTTACGGCCCAGTCATAGCTTCGTAGATAAGGGGTAACTTTGAAATGCGTTTATGATGCAAACAGTGGCGTGCTGTTCATAGAAGGGCCTGCATCGAGGATGCGGCCCCTAGATATTTCCGTTGTCCGTCTGTTTCTCGTAACTACTTAAAATTTTTTTTAATACCAACTCACAAACCTTAACATTGGCCAGCGAATTATTGCATGATGTCTCTTCTACAAATGTGCATATGAACTTATGGTCATCGAAGTCACATATTGTGGGTGTAAAAGTTCATTTCATTTTCTGAAAATGGTATTGGAGAATCGTACCTGTGAACACGTAAACTCAAACACTGTACAATTACGTGCTGAATGATTGGACTCTTCTTGGAATTTCTGAAATACTCTAGATTTTGTCTAATAAGAACATCGATAACGTAATATTTCTGCCTACACAGAGAGATTTAACTGTCTAATTCATTGCGCTTGCCGAAGGTAACACAAACTAACAAGCTGTATGAGAAAAGTACGTGTGGTATGAAGGAGTGACAACTCGCCCTAGGCAAATCGTTCCCTCCCAGAAACTCGCCCCTTCTCTAGACAACTCGCCCCAAAGTTACATACAATTATTATATTGATCACACGTACCCCCCCCCCACTTTTTTTTTGGGATAGATGCTATTAGTGCTAGAATATTACGTGGTTTGTTTCTGCTTATTGTACAAAAATCATTATTTAAACAGTATAACAAACACCTTCTTTTGGTCGCTCCTATCCCTTTCGTCAGGCGATTTTTCCGCGATTCTCCCTCTTCAACCGCTCTACTTGTCTACGCAACAAAAGTAGATATAGTTGCTGCGTGCTGTTACATCTAATTTTCTGAATAACATGATGCAATGAAAATATTGTTGAAATATGAGACACAATTATGCTTGATGGTAAACAGCGAGCCAATCATGGATACAGGCTAGTCAAACGCGCATGACAATTCGATGTATTGGAATACTAAGACGTCCCCGCAGTAGTCTTTTCGTCTTTCCAACCATTTCCAATGTAAGGTACCATAAATGGCAATCTGGTGCTAATTGAACAGATTGTTAATATTTTGTCTACTAAGACATCTGAAACCTGTCAAAGTTGTCATTTACTACGCTGCTCATGTACTTTTGTTTACAACTTCGCGGAAAGTCAGGTCTAGTCAATGCCAGTCTATCTCCGTAAATGTTACTTCTATTCAGTCTATTAGAGACATTTGAATAGTGTGAAATCACATAATCTATCATGTGGGGTAAAAATGAGAAATACTACAAATGAAAAATTATTATATTCGACTATGGAGAAAATTCTGCTCGCAGAACACGGCCAAAATCACAAACTTGTGCAAAATTGAGTCATAACTGGGGGGTCTTAAGGTTCTAATACCTGGAATATAGATCTCCACCTCAAATATTCTCCATAACATATTTATGATATGTGTCTGAGGACAATTAATTGACATATATGTGGAGGGCGGCTATGACCCCCCCCCTCTTTTTATACTTATTTTAAATTGTCGTATATTGGCAATATGAATCCACCTCAACACCATATTTCCTTGTTCTGTGTTGAGCAATTCAATTGCACTTGGAATTCCCCGAGTCAAGTTGATACCTTCTCCCTTTTTAACATTTGTAAAATATGTTTGATCCACCTAAAACCTATATACTTTTGTTCCTATATGTGCACATGTGAGCGGCTCTCTGGGTCATGACTGACTTCGGCTCGACATTATGTATTTTCTGTGTATATGTACAAGAGGATTTAAGAGAGCACGATAAGCACCCAGGATTACCATTGTCCTAACCGATCATGTGGTTGTCGTTATTTTGAGTATTGATGAATGTCTATTATGTTGCTAATAGAGATGAAGAGTGTCAGCTTATACATACACTGAATAGTGCCGTGCATATTGAAAATCCAAATTCTGCTCTCTCATGAGAGTGAGCGGAATCGTGCCCATGAGTCTCTGTGTACATGCTGGCGAGTGCGATCTAGCTGTGAGCTTTGTATATTATATACAAACCACAGAAGGGGCAGTCTTGGGAGACCGGAAAACCGAGCCCTTGTGTCGAAGTACGGCTTGCACGAATAGAGAATTCCTCTAAAGGCATGGCGACGAGCACAGTTAGATGCGACCTTCACCGAAATGGGGGTGAGTCTTCATATGAGTGAATATTTTCGAGTGGACGTAAAACATGATACTAATCATCGATCGATTAACAAATTGCCCATACTATATCTTTCGTATTTTTAGGAGTGGTGTTCGAGCATCATTTTCCTATAACATGTCCAAGACATTGGCATTCAGATCAAGACATTACTCGTGAATCTGAACCGACAGTAATTGAGATTCCGTTGGTAACAACATGAATCGTGGTGTTTTGACTGGACTCCCCTGTTAAGCCTTTAAATAATTAATCAGCCTCTGAAGAAATCCTCTATCCGTGTGGGTTAGGAAGAAAGATAAGTAGTCTAGAAAAAACAATATAATCTGCATGTAATAAATGGGAAGTAACCATGTATTAAACTTATCGCAAGCCCAAACAAACCCATACAAATTACACATCGAGTGTAGGCAAACACGAACAATTCTACAAAGCGAATGGGCAGGATCAGGTGCCATGGAGGAGTACGCATGTCATCTAAAGTTAAACCCTCCTCTAAACTCCACACCCCACCCCCTAAGGTCACAAGAAGATAACCGATCGAATAACATACTCTAGCTTGAGACTGAGTTGCACAACATCAGTTTATCAAGACTGGGTACATGCTAACTCTAAATGCAAAGTTATTAATTATTTAGAACTTTGGAATGTAGAAAGCCGACACCATCTACTTTTTAAAAACAAAAAGATTAAGCTGAACATGCATTTGACCAGGACCCTCTGTAGAACATATCCATATGTTGGACAAACAGTTTACTTTCTTGACCGGTACTCAAGAGATGGAACATGTTGGATTTGGCCTAGATATCCATCTTGAAACTTAGTTTGTTATAAAAATATTGTCTAAATAACCCTACACCTGTGAATTGTTCGTTAACAGTTCCCGATAATGCAGCTGACTCGGACTCGCACATTATGTACGAGATCACCGTCCCGTCCCAATTAACAAGATGCGACCCAGCTTCTAACCTCTCTAAAAAGCAGTCGTAAAAGCAGTAATGACCCAGCCCTACCCCAGTCAACGTGAACTTAGATCAAATTCTGCTGACTGCTCTAGAGCTGCTCCATGACCTGCTCCAGAGTAAACCCCCCTTCACCACCGCACAAACAACTCCCTACTGATGCTCTAAGGAGCTGCCGTGACTCGCTCCAAGTTCCTGAGAACAGTCCAACAAGAACCGCCCAAGTCTCGCTTAGACACATCAGACTGCTCTACAGGTTCACTCTAGAACAGGTCACGCTGCTCCAAGTTCGTAGAAAACAGCTATTAATTAAATGTCAACATTTGCACTAGATTTCCTTAACATAAAAAACAACCCCGCAAAACAGAAATGAAATCGCATAGGAGGTTCTATTACATATTGAATTGCTATTAAAAATGCCCCATATACGTGCGGATGGATCGAACGAGATCACATGTATGCCACGCACCAAACTTAGCTTTTTTAATCATGTTTCGGAATATAGATCAATCTTTTATGTTAAGCGACTGAAACATGGCTCGAAATGTTCAGAAGTATCTGTGAGTCCGTCGCTGCAACCCACACATTGCTAACGCTGATTGCACCACACAAATACTCTGAAGAAGATATTAAGAGCATCTTGGGGCTTTCCGTATAGATAATACCACTAATGTCACCGCTCCACCGACAACTGCGAGACATGGTCTTTCATACCAATCCTGGTGTGGTATCACATGGTACTCCCCCCACCCTTGTGCCCCCTTATGCGCAGCCACACCACCACCCTCTTTTTTATATATCATATAACCCCCAGAATCTGTTGTCAGAAAACTGTTAACGGATAAAAACAAAACTGCCGTGTCGTTCAACTTAACTTATCGGTAATCACAGTTAGACGATGTCTTATTAATTAACGAATCATAAATTTTCAAATTATTCCATTGAATATACTGACGAACTTTGATATAAAGGACACACCACAAGAATACTGACAGATGTGCGTCACTATTTCTGGATATTACTTAAATTGATCATCATGCGACTGACATACATTATATGAAAATCCGCTTGAATGACAATTGACGTTGCAATTGCAACTTCCTCCTCTTTTGTGTAGTAAGTGTAGCCAGCTCATCCACGCCGCTTATGGGTGTATCTCCAGTTATTCGATACGCAAGGTAGCCATCCGTATATAGTTTAAGCGAGGCCAACTACTAACCAAAAGGTTGATGTGGCAGGTTATAACGAAATCTCGCTTAAGTCATCATTTCGCAAATTTCTATTAGATCGCTTAAATCGACCTTTTTGCGAGTACAACAGGTATCCTAAGTCATTGTGACTGATTCTGTTTCATACAATTGTTAGACTGTCATTTCATCATCTAGATACGAGGGTCACCCCCGTTTGACTTGGTTCGACTAATAACACACACCATAGGCACACCGCCGCGAGGTACATGCGTTACTGCAGACCGGTTCCAG
>CAJDSM010033758.1:0-36794 GCA_903981925.1 Ostrea lurida
ATGTAAACGTCATGTGTGATCAAATATATTTCGAAACAGGGCGTCGATCACTATCTGACTCGGAGAATATACACGATCAAATGGGAAATTAGTTTAATTACTTTTAATCCAAATATTTTAAATTGCATAAATTATTGTATAATTGCACTTATATAGCTTGATATACAACACCTGCTTTTTTTATTCTTATTTTCAGATCTAGATATTATGGCACATATTACTAAGCTTTAAAAGCATTGAAAGTATAACATAAATGACAGATAAAGTTTGTTTGAATAAGAAACCATCATGAACAATTTGTATTTATTCTCATTCATCCATCTAATGAAAACGTGGCAGTGGACTCTAAAACTGAATTTTTTTCTACATCTGACAATAAGAAATGCCACCATTAATACTTCAACCACAATAAGCTCATTAGATAAAATTGCCTTATATTCCTATAAAATATCATTATGCTTTGAGATACTAGAAAACCATTTGGTGAATGAGAGTAATTGAAATCGTCAGAATATCTGTTTAGGACCCCATGAAGATGCAATCAGGCATTGATGAAGGGGAGGACATGCAAAACCCATATAGACTTGCCCCTGGGAAAGATCAATACCCTATAAATTAAAGGGAAAAAATAAACAGCTGCTTGTTTTATTACTTCACTTGGGTCCGATGAATATAGCTCCAGGGAGAGAAAAATGGTAATTCTTCCACACGGTTTTTGTGTTAGTGCCACACCTGATCAATTTTAGATTATTTGAAAGTTTCAAGCTTTTTTTTTTTTTTTTTTGTAAATTCTTGGATCACACAGGCTTCAGTGCAATACAAAATCTTTTGAAAGAACTCTGTTACAGCTAGTCATAGCACTCTGTTACAACTACAGAAGACTAACAGAGTTATCCTTCTTTGCCAATTATATTAACTGTGCCTATGATAGCAACAGATTGCATTCCAACCACTTTTAGCCGTGGACTGACACCTACCGAGAAAATTTTCTGGCTGTCACTTTTGGCCCGGGCTAGCTCTCGCTGCAACTTAGCAACCTGTTGCTTCTCTTTTCTGTGCTGTTGCTTCTCATGGGTCAGCTGGCGACTCAGGTCCTCAATCTTTTTCTCCAGCACATCCTACAATATTGTAATTACTAATCAGGCCTGTTATAATTAAGTCCTAATGATTACATTAAGTCTAATATCATAGAGAGAGTTAGCTCTCCAGTTTATACATTTTTTTTCTTCTTGGTCACTTTTTTTGGTCCTTGTTTTACTTTTATTTTGTAATGTCTGTAAAAATCTTACAGCACATTATGGGTATGAGAAATGTCTGTTATCATAACTGAATGAAAATGAGTACTTGAGATAACAACTATTTTCTAAATATTGACTTTTTCAGACATCTATAATTAATTTAATTCCTCTGCACTTTTAACATAATGAACAAGTATCCAGGACCCTACACATTTTGTACCGATTATGTTGGTACTTTCTAAATATTTTCACAAACACAGTGCCCTTCACATAAAATTGCTAAGGTAAGTTTTATTTCTAAGATATGCAATAATAAAAGACATTAGAGATGATATTGGCAGCCAATCTAACATGGCTCTGTTTGAGAATCAAATCCCCAACACCTCCGTGGCCTGGCTGCCAAGAATTAAGGGCATGAAGGTGATCATTGCTCCGCATATTTATCTAAGTAAACCTGCTGCAAAAAAATATACACACAAGGTGCAAAAAGCCGACAGACATTTGTTTGATTCAGTCACGACCATGTTAGCGTATTTGTTTGTACACTGATAGGAGTTGACCTTCTGACAGAAAAAGTATTTCGCGAGTTCCGCAAGTTCTTTATATTCAAAATGTTGGAAGATTTTCTTTGGAATCTGCTGTTAGAAGTCAACATAAAAAAATATGCTACATATTTTTTTTTAACATAGTAACATTTTCCCAGATAAATTCTGTTCTTTAAAGACAGATGTACATTTCCACCATTAATCCTATTATTTATTTATATTTCAATGGCCTGGAAACATTGCTTCCAATATTATAATTGATTTTAAGCTACGTACTCCTTTATCTGATAAATGTATTTCAAAGGGAATTTCAATTTTGAGCACTCGTATACATGGTTTTTGCATGCTGTAAAAGGTAACAATGCAAAAAATTGTCCTGGTAACATAGCCTAATTTTTTTTGCATAAATTATGTTTTGATTCAAGCACATTGTATGTAATATAACAAAATTTCAAGGAAAATTTTATAAAATGAGGAACGTACGTCCGTGTCTTTAAGCAAAAACCATATACATAATAAAAATGTGTCAGTGACTATACTTGTGTCTATGATAAGACTCCTGACAATTCAATGTCTTTGTATATCTATTATCACTGACAATGTTGTCTAGTAACCTGCATCAATCATGTGTTGAGCATCAGTATCTTGTGAAAATACTAACAAAATGAGTGGAGAAAACCCGGCCTAATACTGGAGATAATTATGTAACGTTTCCACATGTACACGTTGACCTTCAAAATATTCCCTCATAACGCTTTATAATATCCCAACTTATGTAGCTGGCATTAGGATATTTTTACTAAACTGGCAAAATATATCACGAAAATCAGCTTGAGCAGACACCCAATCACTGCTATCTTGTCCCATCTTATCCACCTCTGCTGGAAATGCAAAAATTAAACACCTATTTCATAATCTAGCAGACATCTATCAGAATTCTTCACCTTATATTACGTGTAACACAGCAGAGAAATTTCCACAGATAATCTTTCTACATAATTAAGGGCGACTTCAATACCACAATATACAAAACTGTTTTCATGTAACCATGAACCTTCCATCCCCTTTATCAAGCCATCGCTACATCAAAGCATAAAATCTGGTAAAATAAGAAAGCGTTAGATTGCCTTCTCTTTCTGAATAACATGCACAATAAATCTGCAAGAATCAGATTTCAAAGATGAAACAATTTTCACAGTACTTAGGGCACCTCAAAATCTGAAAGAAAAATATGACAAGGGCGTGGACAAACTTCTCACCTTGCCTGAATATCAGGTGTTTGTGATGATCAGAACACATTTGAGCAGGTAGAAAATAAATCAGACAAAACAGCATGATTTTAAAGAGAGATAGGGCTAAAAAGCTTTTTAAAAATTTTTTGTGAAGAGTGGTTCATAATATCTGCTATTTTGCATGAAAGAGTGTTATGTTAATAAAAAAAATTGTGATATTACAAGCACTATCAATGTAAACAAGGCAATGCAAGCTTAGCATCCCCTCACAATACAAGATTTTTAGGAAATAGTGCCCTTGACCTTTGACCTTAACATCAATAAGGTTCACCCTCTCTCCAAAAGCAAAGTTTGTGGAAGGATCAATGATTCTCTGATGAATGCTGTGGCTTCTATTTTGTTCAAATTATTTTGAGTCAATAGTGACTTTGATCTTTGACCCTTGAGGCTGTTGTAAACCCCTGGATACTGCCAGTGGCAAAAAGAATCTGGGTTGTGTGTCTTTAGGTGTAAAGACATTTAAGGAGGGAGGAATGTTATAAGCGGTCAGCTGATCTGATTGTCTGTAGCTAGAAAGCTCAGTTGTAGAACACCTGACTAGAGATTCATGGGGTCCAGGTTCGAATCCTGGTCTCATGTTACATTTTCTCCCTTCCTTTTACAGTTATCCTAGTTTTATTTGAAACAGATTGAAATCATTTGTGCTACACTGATACCAACTTTTAAGGAGAAAAAAAATACACATACAGGTAGAAGAAGCTGAATAATGTTCATCCCAGCCTGCATCCAAACTTATGGATTTCATATTCATAAAAAAAAAAAAAAACGACACCAGCTGGTGATAATCACTGATAAGTTTTCACAGTTACTTGTATTAAAAGGAAAGAAAGACCTGTGTCTCTTATAGCCTTTTCATAGTAGTAAATGTACTATGATATTTCACAAAAAAATATGTTGTGTGAAAGAATGCAATACCATTATCTTGCAAGGAAAAAATTATCCTGAAAAATAAGTGATTTACAGTTATTGTGAAATTTTGAAGTTTGTTTTTTTTTTGTTTTTTTTTTCGTTTTCCTAAATCTAAAATAAAAAAATTTCTTTCTTAAATCAAATTAACAAGAGCAACTCCAACGTAGCATTATACGCCTGTCATGATAATTATTTCAGAGGAAACATATTGTAATAATTTATTCAAATCGATGCCAGAGTTCTTGAAATCTATTTTTGTGGTACCAGATATCAAAAGATTTTTCTCAGTCCAAATAATAAAATGAACTGTGAACTGTACCAGTCAGAAGAAATTTGAACAAGTCAAATTCTTCATACTGGTAAATTTCAAGAACACTGCCATGCACTCCGTAAAAAATTATGGCCCAAACAATGTTAAAATCACTATGTCCATGGTAACCTTGATTTTTGACCAGTGACCTTGGTTCAAGATCACGACACTTTCTTGGGTCCCAACAATTCTGCGAAATATTGTTCCAATCTATGCACCTGGTAGAAAGTTAATTATTACATCGACAATTTGCATTGTGATCTTGACCTTTGACCAGTGACCTTTGCTCAAGTTTATGACACTTCCTTTGGTCCAGGCTTACAATTCTGTGAAATACTGTTCAAATCTACAACAAGGGTCAGAAATTATGGCCCAGGCAAACTCTTTGGACTGAACGCCATAGCATATAATACGCCTCATCTAAATACGGGCATATAAAAATGCCATTTAAACATAAAAAAAAAAATTCTTGAATAAAGCCTATAAATGTGCAATTGAAATGAATTACATTTCCAATGCTTTACAAATTGTAATGATCATAGAGATTTCCTCATAAATTCACGACAATGTGTGTATGAATCTCAACAAATATTCTGTAGCAAGTCTATTTTATGGCTGGGAATTCCATTGGAAATGAAACACTACATTTCGTTTTTAAAAATACATGAAGGTATGAACTGCAACATCGATCATTTTGGCATTTCCTGATCGCTAACATGAATTATATCTGCGTGATGTGTCGGAGTTTATACCTTCATGTGTTTCCAAAATAAATTTATCTCTTTAAAAGTTAATGCCATAAATTATATTCTCTGATACATTGTTGAAAATGGAACAAATCACAGATTATCATTACAACAAAGCAACCTATTCTATTACTGTAAATTTGGCTTTAATTTTGCATGGCTAAAATTTTATGATATTTCACGTTGGTTGAAATTTTGCATATAGTAAATACTATGAGCTAGAATGCCTTAAACAACACTTTGCAATGGTTTTACTTTCACGGTTGTTAATATAATTGCGAAAATAAAACCCATGTGAATATTTCCCCCAGTACAATATTACTTGACTATGTAACGGTCAGCGATACGGATACTCGTTGATGGTTAAGGTGGAGAAGACGAGGTTGAATGGGTAACGTAGGGGGGTCTACGAATGGGTAAAGCAGGGGGTCTACGAATGCCTTACCTCCCAGTCAGTGCTCGAGTCAGTGGAGGAGAAGAAATCAAAGTCAAATTCTGGTGGATAGTTTTTTCTGGGAGGCAATGTCTTAGACTTTGGAACATTTTTATCTTTCCTCTTCTCCATGGAGTTGTGTAGTGATTAATGGCAGATGCTGCTCTGTCATGGAATCATTTTACACATCAACAGGAGATAAATCACACTTATCCTTTGTCCATTTGCTTATGTTCGTTGCACTGCTAGTCCACAGACCTCTACAGCCTGTAGAGATTATGAAGATATATCAGCAAGTAACTTTGAACTCTGAAGTCATCAGAATTCTGTAAAACTCTTCAATTAAAAGACAGCGGCGGATAATAATAGTCCCTCATTCTGTCATTTCCCGGCCCTTCATTCCTTCCATTATCACATGCAGGGACACTTCCTCTCCAGAAATACCATCCTCCACCAGAGTCCCCCTGACCAGTGTCTGACAAGCCGCGGAGCTCATGCCATGTGACTCTCAGAATCCCGAGCTACTGTGAGTATATCTTAACAGATGTTCCACTGGGAGGGGAGGTCTGATTCATGTTTACAAAATATACCTGCATGAGGTATAAAAGGCTTTCTATAATTACTAGATGTAATGTAATGTTCCTTTAAAGCATTAAGCCGGTTCGTAAGCTTTTACCTACTGAGGGAACACATGTGAGGTCTATACTTTAATTGTTTCATAAAGAAGAAAAAAACGCATGTGTGGGAAATTCAATCAGGGGGTAAAAAATTTGTAAGTTAATTGATTTAAAAAAAACAACAAAAACACAAAAACAAAAATACACAGCAATATTTGTGTAATATGTCAGTGTTCCACAACACACAATTATCAGTTAACGATACATCTGTTTAATATTAAGGGTACAGACATGCTAGATGTTTTATTTTTAATATGTGTTTTATGTCATTGATATCAAACATTTAGATTACATATCATAAATCTCTGACCGATCAAAGTGATAATGTCCTGTTTATGTCCAAACATTTTTTTTATTACATACATATCTCATAAAACAACAAATTCTTAGCTTGCAGTCAAAAGTCTGTAAACAAATCCTACATGCAATAAACTGATAAATAATTAATGCATTTAAAAACGAACCTTCATGTATCAATTAATGCATGAACATAAACAAAAACATTAAATGACCAAATTAACGTCACTTACAAGCTAGTACATTTACACGACTTACACACTACATATCAGCGCAACATAAGCATGAAGAAGGAAAAGTCCTCATACAGGAGTATTAACAGACATGGGTAACACTTAATAGGGACAATAGTTACAGTTGAACTTGGGTATTTCAAACACTGCTATCTCCAATACCATGGCTAAGTCGAAGTGATTCAGAAGTCCCAACCACTAATTCTATATTAGTATTTTACCCTCAATATCTCAAATCCATGGATACCTGAAAGTTTTTTCTCAGTCCCATTGAGTTCAAGATTACGAGGGTTGACTGTACTTTTTTTTTTTTTTAACTTTCAATAACACTTGGAATCCTGATTATTGCAATACTTTTGTATTAACAACTGTTGTTTTAAATACTGTCTTTCTGAGGCAGTCTTTAACAAATGAAGACAATATCTCAGCACATGAAGGAAATTGCAATTGGAAATTATATCTTTTTTCCATTACCTGACAGTATGAGACCTGCATCAAACAGCCTCTTACCATACCTATCTCAGGATGTCTCGCTTTCTCCACAGGAGCCTGCTTATTTAACAAGTTTTAGTAATTAAGGCAAGTTTCATCAGCCAGTGAGTCACCAGGTTACTATATTGTGTAAATATAAAATGTGCCTTCTTTCCATATTTTTGTAATTTGGTTAATAAGAAAATAAGAGCGTGAGAAAAGTAAGCACTAAAGGGGAACAACTCAGTGGGTAAAAAGAAGCACCACTGGTATTTGTTATGCCAAAGATTAAACACTTGATAGTTGTCAAAATTTATCAAATACCACTCTTCATATTTTTTATCTGCATCATCTATACATTATTGGCAGTCTGAGTGTTATATCTTAACACTAATAAATTACAATCTGCGAATTAATCTCATTATCTGTCATAATTCCAAAGGATTTTAGTTAAATATATAACCTTTGTATTAAGTCAGTATTCGTGGATTAACTTGGGTGGTTAACTCACTCGATCATTACATTTATCCTACAGAAACTTTTATCCAGATGTTACAGAATTAAATACAATAATTACTCCCGATCTAATTCAGAAGCCTGCTAATCTCGCTTATAAGGTGAATGAGTAGTATTTTCATATTAATTCTAGATTTCAATTAATTGATCCAGACACTGGCACCGGATTTCCAAAACAGGACTAGCAAAACAATTCAAACAATGAGTACAAGTTGGTCAAAAATATATTTTAAATTACTGCTTGGAGATGTAAACAGCTTAAACGGAAAAAAATCAAATAAAAAAATAAAGCTTGATCGTGCATCCTCCCTTAAAGCTATCATGTATATCTTAATTGGCTGATTTTACAAGATTTATTTCTACGAATTCTTCAATTATGAATGGATAGAGAGACAAAATGAATCAACTCATATATTTGGTGCATCTTCACTTGTTATGTTGCATGTATACAGCATCAGAGTGGGACAGACATGTGTTTTTTATAAAGCGGCCAGATAGTCGACATGACATGCCATCAGCGAGTGCGATGTACAAATAATCAGACATAAAACAATATACATTATTATACTCAATACTGCAGTGTTGTCTGTTGGTATGCACACAAAAAACTTGCTCTATCCATGTGGCTTCATTCATACAAGATTTTTTTCTGCTTCTGCAAATTATATCACAAATACATGCATCATAATACACTTCAATGCCATCATTGAGGGCTTAGCATGCTGGTAGCTTTAGTGCATCCAAACATTACATCATTATTACAATTAAAATCATGTCAGAGAAGAAACTGTTTAAAGGTCAAAATAAATATCAATTATTAATATGGAGATGTCTTTTAGATTGCAAAGTAAATATAGAAACTCGTCTGATTGAGAAATAATTCGGTAAAATGAACAATTTACAAATTATGCAATTATTATAACAATTTGGTACTCAATTCCATCTGCGTGACAAAGCTTTAAAAAAGACAGAAAAATTTTCATTTTATTTGCAAACATTGTGTACAATTATTAATCCAATTTATATTAAATTTGTAAATCTGCTCAATATTTACAGTAGCTGAGAGACATGCGCAGAATTGCACCTTAGTAATTAGAATATCGGAGGGGTACAACTTTAAGGCTACACTACAGATGGCAACTGTACTTTTAAGTTTTACACATAAACAAAGCCATTATCATTTCCTGCTTTGATCAGGTTTCCAAAACAGAAGATAAAGACTGAAAATCTAGATAGATGGAACCAAGCATTTAGCAGGGTCATCCCAGTTAACCCTCGAAATGCAGATACTTTAAATGATTTTGTGATTAGATTGTTATTATATATTAAGGATAAAGGATTAAAGTCAAGTTGAATGAGCCAAACCTAAAGAATTCGACATGCAATATATATATGCTGAGATTGGATTTTGGAGACAGCTTGTTCTTCATATGTTACAATTAAAGGGGNATGCTGAGATTGGATTTTGGAGACAGCTTGTCCTTTATATATGTTACAATTAAAGGGACACAACTCTCGCAGACCATCATAAATTAATACAACTTTCTAATATCAAATGTCCCAAATGTGTGAAACTTTAATTCCTATCATCTTGATCTTAATTAAAAGGGTATCACATATATATTGCTGTACCCCTGATAAGAACTTGATAAATGCATCATTACTGTTATAAGTAAACATTCGATATCCAACGAAGCAAAAGTTCTACCTACTTTATACTGGGACCTACAACGAATCAATCTTACTAGGTAACCTCCAGACTAATTTTACTGGATGACCTCCAGAATTACGGACAAAATCCCAGTGTCAACCGACAGAAAAAACCAGCCAATCTGACGTAAAACATAATGCTAGCTGAATTACAGGTAGGCAATTTACACCTTTCCCAGATGCAACAACACATTAACAATTTGCATGTCGCCAAAATGTCCATCAACTTCATGTCATGGTAACTTTATTGCATATGTACATTTTAGGAAACAGCATTAAAAACTACTCAGACGTCAACTCATTATAGGTCGTGCACTAACTACATCAGGTCTGGCAAATAGCTTTTAGAGATCAACATTAAATAATATTACTTTATGACGAAATTAAAGAAATTCCCTTCACATAGAAGAAAAACTATTTATTTACCGGTAACAAGATTTTCACCTGAACATTTTATCTTTCACCTGCGATATTTTTTTTTTTTAGCAAGATCCACTTTTGCCTTGACAGTATAATGGCTATATCACAAGCACACACGATTTAAAATAACTACCTTTTTTTCTGAATGAATATAACCCTTCCTGAATAAATGGTCAGTTGTCACCAGCACATTGAGATGCCATTTTCGTGAATGATAAAAACAACACTAGAATATCCATAGCCTTGACAACTGTAGGAGGCCCTGTCAACAGTATGATTGACATTAATGGCAATATCAATTTCCTAAAGTGTGACATCTTTCGCTGACAGTTAGAACAGTTCTATACATAGCAAAATTGCAGTCTAGAATAGGTCTTCTTTTTCTTCCTCCTTTTTCTTTTCCATCACAGGACTACATGTATATTCAGCATATATATCAAATACATACCCTTTTATAGACAATTGAATACATGTAATTGAAATGTACTAACATGTATGCAATGGTTACCTGTCAAAAATATACATTAAATTGATTGTTTCTATGACTTCAGACAATGAACCAATGCCCCATAAACTGCATGGTCACAGTGACTCAGTGGTTAGGGCCTTCGCTTTACGACCAGAGGTTGTGGAATCAAGCCCTCTAAATCTTTAGACCACAACAAAATAGCAACCATTTTGACTGCTCCTTTGCTAAATTATGCTCATCATACACTTCAGAGATCCTGTCAGCCAAAGCAAATTTCTCCCAATTAAAAACCCCCACTGCTACTGCCCTGAGCAATGATACAATTTGCATGCATATAGGTCTAAATTAAGCTTTGGTACATCACATGTCTTGATAAAAGTGAAATATTAAGGGAGGGATGTAAAACAAAGATTTCCCCAAATTACAGACAACAGTTCAAAATTTCTGTGATATCTTANATTAAGGGAGGGATGTAAAACAAAGATTTCCTCAAATTACAGACAACAGTTCAACATTTCTGTGATTGTACTCACTCAGTGTTTATGTTTCCTAACAGAAAAAAACACAATTTGAAATTCCATGTACACTTACTGCTGAAAAGCCACATTATTTTAATCGTAATTACTTAATGATGTCACACCATAAAAAGTTGAAATGCAAACAATTCAATATTCTAAGTTTTATACGCCAATACCATAGTTCTATTTCAAAACGTAATTTACAGACAGAAACGGTCCCTGTCGTATTTAGGCTTACTAGATCTTTACCCTTTAATATTGAGAGCACGATTTCATACACTACTGCATGGTAACTCCTTTTTAAAAAATTTGAAAGAAAGGTAAATATGAAATGCCTAGCTTTACAATACCATGACAAATCTCTCACCATTAATCCCATGATTTGGAAATATTTTCAAATATCCATAACAACTCAAATAAATAACATGATCTCTCTGAATGCTACACTACTATGGCAGAGCGATCCTTTACTACCTAACATGATATTTAAATCAAGACAATGTGTTTGATCAAGCAATATTATCATTGTTTCTGATTTTAAAAAAACCTACATAACATTTTATCAGAGTAATACATCTGTTCAACGATCACTTTCCTATCTAATGAAACACCTCACACCCTTTAAAGCTAGCTTTTCATGTTTTACAAACCGATACAAATTAGTGCCGTGAATGGCTGGGTGTTGAAATAAAACTAGACTCTCTAAACTCCCTCAGAACAAATGGGGGTGCAGCACGGTCCCTGCACAGGGCCTGCCCCCTGGTCTAACATTTCAAGTGCTGCAATCTGATTCTTGCCCCTCCGTGTGGTACTCATGACCTTCCCATTGTAAAACATTTATGACAGCAAAATCAACGACACAGAAAGTCAAAAAAAGCCAACATATTATCTATCTGACAATACTGACATACATCTTCTCAATTAGCCTTCACTTTTTGACCTAATTAAAATTCATAGACAATTACAATAAATTTTGACACAAATTTTAAGCTAACTGGTTCAGGTTACATCGAAATGAAATTGAAATGACCTTTCTATCAAGTTATGTATCAACTGTTAATCTCAACCTATTGTTTATATCCAAACTTGTCACACAACGTCATGAAAAGATATCTATAATATTTCAAATGTGTTTTTTAATCACCATTCAAATCACATTTATTTTACAGAGTTTAAGACATGAAATGAACTGCAAAAACAGTTTTAAACAATTTTAAAACGTAAAAAAATTGATTTATGATGGGTGGAAAATTTGCACAAACTAGGTCCAACCTTTCTATTGAATGTCGAGTTTCCTGTCATACATAAGACAATGTAGAACAAGAAAAATCACTAAACTGATATCTCCATAATATACAAATGTTGAAGAGGTTCATTAGCTTTGAAATTTTACACTGGTTCTCTGTGCCAACAAGAGTTAATCGTTATTTTGTCCTTCAACAAAGGTGGTACAATTTAAATTTCAAAATATATTCTTTTCGTAAACATTTTTAAAAAATGTATCTTTAAAAATATCAGTGACAACATGCTTTAAAATTGTTGAAACTAAGATCGATTAAGATTTAAACAATTCTCTAACTCTGAATAACCTTGAAGTTGACTTTAAAGCTCTAGATAAAATCACTGCGCACTCATATTTCATATTTTGATTAATTCACAAAGGACTTTTAAGTTTTGAAATAAAACCAGCAAAGCATCCCAAAACAAAACAGAAGTTTGACATTTGGGTTACTTTCTAAATCTTATATTTACCAAACACAAAAACTCCACAAACTCCAATTTAACTATTCTTGTAACTGTACCTCCATGAAAATGACTGTTGCTATGCCTGGTCACACAAAGTTTGCCATCTTCGCTTATCATTCATCAGACAATGTAAATTTCAAAACTTCATTCAGGATTCTTAAACAACGTAATTCATAATTTAAAAGTGAAATTTGTGTTTAAATGGTCGGTGGGCGTTCTATAACTCCCAAGGTAAACACTTGAGAGTCTTCATGTCTTTTTAAAAGATAATTATCAAAATGCTACAATCAAATCAGTCCAAGTGTACATTTATGATAACCCTCTCCAGCAAAACATTGACCCACTAAACAGCCAATATACCATGTAAAACACATCATAACTCAATCCAACCAATGATTGACCCACTGAAGGAGGACATCTATCACAACAGATTAAAACACTGGCTAACTATTGCAATATTCCTACATTTAAATTGTGTCATATTTTGAAGTTTAACCAAACTATGCATAAAAGAACCTACTCCAGGAGTTGAAGTATCCAAGACATACACACTTGTACTGTGTATATGCATCGATAAATTAGCGGAAAATGATGGATTTCAAATCGATGCATTGACAATGGCAGAGCCTTCAATGACTCCACTGTCAAAAAACACACACCTGATTAGACGACTAAAGACTTTAAATACTGCTGTAATAGTTTCCCCATCCCAATCACCCACCACTTCACCAGGCCCCAAAAACAGAACCTGTCCAGTGCTTCAATTAAACAGTCTATAATTAAGCAATCATCTGCTTCTTGGAGCCATATTAGAGGCACTCTAATTGTCAACATGATCGTAGATTATCATTTTCTGTCAAGTAGTGGAAATTTGAGCAGTACACATTGATGATCCCGATGAATAAATCACTAATCGTTCGGTATTATTAGGTAAACTTGAGGACACAATCCTGTGTGTTCTTCCTGTGTCATCCCAACAGACATAAAAGGTGTCAAGACCATGATAAACTTATCATCTTTCATATCCTACAAATTCACGGGATTATTTTTTTTGTACTGGAATGCCCATTGTCAGGATTGATCAGTTGAGGCATGTGATGGCAATTTGAATCACAACTGCACCGACTCAAATTGTCATGAAAGAACTTACTGAGGTAGAGTGCAAAACACCATGCTCAGTTCTGATACTCAATACAAGATAAAGTGTCCTTGTCAACAGACAGCAAAGACAAACATTGTAATTTATATCAACTTGCAGTGCAATCAATTTCAAACAGTGTAGGTACTGATGAATCTCAGTCTAATATATCATCTCTACTGTAATGCCAGATCTTGAACAGTCAAAGTAGATTGTGGTTTCTATTTAGTATTCACATTTCTATAATGAGACTTGGAGATATCTGACACACCATGGCCATATCAGGATTCAAACCACCCAACTTTGGTAAACGGCAGCCATCCACCATGACATGTACACCACATTTATGTCACCACAATGTAGCGTCATATTAACATCTATGTCATACACACCCCAAAGCAGTATTTTAGCATACTATGCTGTACACACCCCAATGCAGTATTTTAGCATACCCAATACAGTATATTAGAACACTATGCCATGCATTCAACAATACAGTAGCATACTATGTTGTACATACCGTAAAGAAGTGCAAACGGAAAGCATGAAATAAACCGAACAGGCCAAGCACTAGCTCGCATTGTGAAAATCAACAAATGTTGGCAATCTAAAGATTTCACAATGCCCAATATCTTATTTCCCTCAAAGAACCAATTGGCCAAAAAAAAATTTCTTCATACTCCTGTTTATCATCCCTAACACTTATAATTAGCTGTTATGAAGATAGAAATCAAGAGATGTCTGTAGGACAAAAAAAATCACCCATTTTTTTGGAACATTTTCATATTAGCATCATAATATCTATCTACAGAAGCAAGGAGTGTGTCGCACAAGACATGAAAAAGAAACCAGAGCGAAGGAACATCATAAAACAACTGTGGGTCCCCCCTCCACCCTTCTTTTATCTTCTTTGAATTCCTCTCCAAATGAACAGTGGGGGAAACAGACACAAGATTCTGGCAACTAACAGTATCACCTACTTGCACTTCTTCTGCAGATCTAAATAGCTCAATAATTACATAAAGATCAGTTATTTTTAGGTTCACTTTTTTATCAATTCATAAGCCAAGAAGTCAATTAACCCTTTTAAAATCTAATCAAATATTCCCTCCCTCTTCATTTGTCCTCTCTACCCTTCATATCGAATCAACAATGACTTTTTTCTATCTAAAAGTAGAGTACTTTATGATTTTCTTTTCTTTTTTATTTGACATTTAGCAGACATGAATTTAAAAATATGCTGATGTCACACCGCATAAAATCTTAAAGTTTACATTACCATTACATACAGTGGTTCTACACCAAAAGTGAATGTTTACATTTTAAAGTATACAGTGATTATTCTAAAATGGGGTATAGAAATGTTTTCTTCAGTTATCTCTTATATTTCATATCCACTTATTTTTCAACAAAATCAATTCAGACTGTTTATCATATAACACTTAAAAGCCTCCTCCATTCAATTTTGTAGTAAAATCATTTTTGTAATTCCAGGTAACCATGTACATGAACAGAACTTTCATTCATTTTTCACATTGACCCTAGAATAAGAAATTAGAAACTAAATGCTAGCGATTAAAACATAATACTCTTTAAACAGAACTTTCCCAGGGTCCTTTGCCAAAACTGTGTCAAACCGTCTCTCTGTAGCAAGTCAATGACTTGTCCTTTATGATTGCTCCAAATTAATAGGATTAAACCATCAAAGATTGAAATGACTAAGTTTTACACTCAGGAAACCAATGGTATGCCAAAATTCAGAGTCTAAAAAATAGCTATGGAAGAGTATAGACAAACCATAAACACTTGCTCATAAATAAATTTATGATTAAAAATTCTATACATACAATGTCAAATCCAATTTATTCATCTCCATAGTAATATTTTATCTTAAATTCTAATTGAAATCAAAACTCTTGAGATGAAAAAAAATATTTTGAGTTAATTGAAATATAGTAGATCTTCCGAAATTCAAGTACATAAACATATTATTAGGAAGTGGCGTATATCAAATCACACAATGTATCACTCCGTCAATTTGAAAAGAACTAAATACCAAAATTAATGTTGCACTCCTTCTTGCTCTAGATGACACCCATTTAACATCATTTTATTACCTGTGGTATATAACCTATTTGTTATACAAAATAAGATAATGGATAAAATATTATCAGGTTTCTGAAATACACAATTATATTAAAAAGACGTGGGATTTCCTTTTAAATGTACATATACATTGTGTTTAAAAAATATTGCTTAAAATCATCCACAATTTTGTTATATCAAAGTTCTGAATGCACACTTTAATTGCATTTACAAGAATATCAAAAGATTTGCAATACATTTTCACTGGAAGCAGGTGCTTTATATATCACTAATACAAACCAAACTTGGGTAGCTTAAGGTAGATAAGACTATCTGAAAGTTATCAATTATCGGTGCTGCTGCACAGTGCACAATGAAGAGGGACCATTTCCTTCTAGATAAATTGTCTGTCCTGCTCCTTAAGGTTGCTAGGGCTTTGTAATCTCTGGTGGTGTGACATGGTGTGGGGTAAATTTTGAATCACCACAGGAAAAGTCTGTTGTGTGTGTGGCTAAGGCTCTAGTTTGATTCCCACATAGGAAGAAAAGATGTAAGGCACACCAGAAATTAAGGAATTCTGTCAAAATTGTCACATCTTACAAGCCATAATGTAAATCAGATAGGCTTGAAGTTAAGTCACAGGGGATTAAATTCACCAAACAAGTACCTATCAACAAGGCAACAGACCAATGTACACTTCCAGACACGGGCAAGTGTGAGTCGTGAAAGGCAAAACGTGTTATCATGGATACTTCAACAGTCAAGAAGAAAAAAATACCCTCATGACCCCTTTCTCTGATTTCCTCTCATGCTCTGTGCAATGAGTGAACAACCTTGTACCCCTAAAGCAGCCAGTTCAGACTGGGGGGTGTCTGGGTTATCAATCACAAGGACCATTTAAAAAGCATGGAGACTGATATGCTGCTGTAAGAGACAAAGAACAAGAAGGCCTTCCACTGCTCCCTCTTTTCTCTAAGCTCTTCTACAACATTAAGCAATCTTTGTGCTTTCTGCGCTGAGACAGTGCAACACGGAGAGCAACACAATATCACCTGTCCATCCATTCAAGCATACAAAATTTTTTGGTCACAGCTTTGTTCTCTTAAGGAATTTATAGAGAGATAGTGATTTTTCTTCTTCATAAGGAAACGGCAACATATTAATCTCCTCTTTCCCATAAAATCCCTTTCAATTACTTGTATAAACTACATTACACATGTCATACCACAGGATATACTTGTGCAGGCTAACTGGTGCTGTATAAGCTTAAGAAAAAAAACCATGACTTAGTGTTTAACCTTTGCGGCATATCTGATTTTTGCCAAAATTATGAACTTTGGATGAAATATGAGATAAAAATAAAATCTGTTTCCTCAAACCTCACACAGAATGGCTTAGAACAAAAGTCCCATTTAACGGTCACTAAATGTGAACTAAAATAACCTCCGAATTTTTATACGTAAATCGAGGTCGGTATGATTCTGTCAGCACAACGGAAGGACAAAAGGGGTACGCATACTTCTTGTTCATCTGATCCAGTATCATTGAATCCACCCTATCAAAACCACAAAGCACGATACAAAAGGGGACCCCAATAAAAATACTATACCTGGATATATAAATGAGAATTTTAATTTGATTTCTTAAATTATCAGCTAAATATCTTGATCAGATTGCTAGCATCGTGTCTTCTCTGCCATGAAATTTGTTTGGCAAAGTTGGCAAGTATGTCTGGTATACCACAAACACACGACAGGTTATATACGTCTGGTGGAATCAAAGCCTGCAGTGGCTTGTATCTCTCATGTTAAACTGTCACAATGTGGTTTGAACTTTGAACAATGGTTTAAAATTTCAGGACACCTAAATGGCCACACATGCACATCTGACACATCAAGAGTGAAAAATCCAATGCCCACAGTAAAACATGCATCAGTTACTGCATCAGGGAAAATCTTTTCCCATGGTCATAAAAAAATCCCAGAATCCTTGTATTTGAGCAGTCAGGTGTTGTACTTAGACACCCCTAATATGCCTTCAACAGGGCAACCTTGAGGTCTGTAGCTAACAAGCCCTCCATATGACTACAATGTACCCAGTAATTAGCAGAGGATAGGATGCAGTCCTTCCCCCCAGACCCTCACATCAGCTGTGCAACAAGTGGACAAAGGTTATATTCTTTCATATGGTGTCTAACCTTCGACAACTGACAGACCAACTTTTCCTATTCATTTTTATTTTTCCAGATGTGTTAGATGCATGCTGGAGAATAAAAAAATGAAAGTAAACAGCATTAGAAACCTGTTTCTCTAATGAGGGTCAAATGTTCAGGTGATGCATAGGTAAGAGGGCATGAGAAAAGTTGATGAACATGCAAACAAGAAATATTATAATTATACCAAGCCATGTCGGAGGTCAATGAATGTTAGCCTCATCTACTGTGCAGCTTAGGAAATCACTTCAAATTCAGCGATTCCCAAATACACAGACCTGGTGGTCTAGAGGTATTAGAACAGACCAGGTAATATGTGTCCATCAATTACTGTGAATTAGGGAGAAGTCGGACAGGTAAATCACTCACACACCTAATCGGCCTGTTAATTAGTCATTATACAGGTATATCTTGCACATATTTCTGTGATATATGATTCTACAGCATATTTTCCGAGGATCCTTTATTGCCCTTGTACATGTTTTATAGATGCAATATAATATTCTACGAATAATGCACCTCTTTATGTACAATTAAATACATACAATGTACTTGAAACAAACTTTCCTTCTCTTAGCAAACTTCTGTGCTCTAGTTAGTAAATTTTCAGTCCATTCAAAGCAAAACTAACAATGAAGGCAGTTTTAAATCTCACTTACCACAAAGTTGTTAAAGTACTGTACATGTGTGTCAGTCCTAATTCAGCGGTACTGTAAAGTACTATACGTGTGTGTCAGTCCTAATTCAGCGGTACTGTAAAGCGAGATGGAAGTGACTTTTCCTTATACAAATATCAACAAAGGCCCGCTACATTAGAACGGTGTCTGAAGTGGCCCGATTCCCCTGTGGTCATAATGACTCGGCTCAATACCTTTCCACCTGTCAAATGATACGTATCAAGGGACTCCCCATGATTTCTGACAGCTAACAAGACCAGTACAATACGTTCTAGTCTTCTTTATTAATTCCACTTTTATTAAAACAAGACCCACGGAACTGCGCATAGAAATTACCTAGACTAATATCTATGTTTTCTCGTTTAATCTTTTTATGTTTGCCTCCTTATTGCTATCAGGGAACTATCTGATGAATGGATGAAGACAGGAATTCATTCAACCTTTCCCTGATTTATGGGATTATGTTTCTAGTTTGATTTATTCTTGGACAAAAATATGCCAGGTAGGCAAGGCCTTCCAGAACTTGGGAATTCATCAAGTGCTATAATCCTATCAACGCGAATACCCAAATTTAATGTAATGTCTTTTTCATCTTGACATACTTCGTAAACTCAGTATTACCTAATTCAGCCTGATCACAGTCTTCATGTGCTTAAAGTTGGTCATTAAATTCCCATAATTTACAATACATCTTCCTAATACAACCTTAAATGAAGAAGGGGGTTGTGACATCAAAAGGATGACTTAACCAGGTGTGAACAGGTAGCTGTCCTTCTGGAATATCACAGTCATAAATATCCCTTGTTTCTGCCTCTGTAATTTTAGTCTTAACCGATCGAGGACCATAACACCTTAGATGTATCCTAGGCAGCACTTCCCAGCAGCGCTTAATAAATCTACTGACCCTGTGGTTTACCTCTGAGGTATGAGGCAGTTTATATCAAAGTAAAGCAATTTAAGTCATTTGCTGCAACCAAGCAATCAAATGTTTTGTGCAATCTCAAAAAAGCTATGTTACCATTGCCTGTTGCATGAAAATTGAAAGCTACAATACTTTTGCGATTTAATACGCATCTTATGCATCTTGACAGGAATGTGAAAATTATAACTTATATGATCCTCACTCATTTAACAAAAAAAATATAATGTCCTTGGCTTGAATAATGACATGAGGTAGGACATTGTTGTGGGAGGTAACTAGGGTACCTAGACAGAAAGTTGCAGGTCTGAGCAAACATATACTTGCTCAACCTATCTAATCCAAGGATCAAACCAGAGTCACATTGGTGAAAAGGATTGCAAAATATATATTTAGTGTATTCAAAATGTTTACAACTGAAAGCCTGGAACTATTGGTACAATAGCTGTGTCTGAATCTCTATCTTGCATTCATGCATATTTCTATCTTCAAACTGTGTCAAAACATGAACCCCACAAAAATAAGTGCAGTAATAAGAATGATTAAACACAGATTTCCTGTGTATTGTTTAAATACAAGACTGTAAACACTAGAAATGTACATTCTCCACCACAATCTATTCATGATGAATAGAAAAGTTTTCAAATCCAAGAAAAGAGCCCAAGGTCAATAAATACTGTATAAAAGGACACCACGAAACGGGGAGCAGGATTTTGAATGAAAATAGGATAAAGACTGTTTAAAAGCTAAATCATTTGAAAGGACATCCTGTGATTTTTCTACCTGTCACATTACAGAACTGACACTTTTATTTCAAACAATGTATATTCACAGAATAAAGAAAGCGCTATTCTTCCACGATCAGATTTTGTAACTAATGTTCATTTTCGCTAAAAACATTTACATGTGCACACACTGAAATTTAATTTTTTTTTTTTTTTGGGGAAAAAAACAAATAATAAACTTTGGATCCTAGCAGAACTGGGTCACCCCACAAGTTGGTACCACCGAGATTCACGTCATCTGTCACTGTGACACATTTCAGTTTTTTGGTAGAGCCTTTTGATTAAGATATCAATCTCTTTAATAAGATACTGCTTTATGAAATTATGATACAAAAATGATATAAAACACTGGTTGATCAAACTACCGCTGGATAAAGCAGGTATTGTTTTTCCTTCAATCTTAATAACTACACCAAAGTTTTACGACATATTTTATCATGAAAATCAGAGATTTATCATTATACATCTGATGTATATCATACCAAATTTGAAAACCTTTCACCTATAAAACAATGCCTAGGAAGTCTAAGGATCCTTTCAAGTTAAATTTGATTTGTGAATCACCCAACTTTATCAACTAATTTTATTGGCATTAATCCCCCCAGCGTCACAAGTACCTGTCTGAAATATTCACTTCTAACCCTTTATCGGCTGAGGGTTATCTCCCTTTGATTTCTGGGTCGCAAGTCCCTTATTTGTGACCCTTAACTGAGGGTACATCAGTCAAGCTGCCATGTGCACTAGCTGTGTCAGACTGACAATCATAAAGCAAGTCAATATGATTTACAACCCAGATTTTAATTACAAGTATATTAAACACTTTGCTCAACTGAAGTTAAACAAAGTGTTTGATAGACATGTACAGCAATTGCTGAGTAAATTAACAAATATCACCAGCATAATACATGTACACTAGTCAGAATAAAACATCTTAAAAAAAAGTTAAAACTTAGCAGGTCATACTATATATGCATTACATAGCAACATGATCTTGTAATTCATCAAGGAAGAGCTCATTGGCCATGACCTTGACCTCTGCTGCGATACTTCCATTTCCATTAGAGTCCGAGTGCATGACAATGTAAGCCATGTAGTAGGAAAATTGATATACTAGTGTGATAGTACTAAGCCATGTAGTAGGAAAATTAATATACTAGTGTGATAGTACGACTACCAATACTGAGTCAACTCAACCAATAGCCAGATGAACATGTGATCACAGCACTACAAAAATATAAGCCGAGAGCCCGAAACTTAATAGAAATACGCAAAGGCCATAACATGCCAAATCAGAAAGATATTGCAATAAACACATATATAGTGGGATTAGCATGCAGGAGTGCTGCACTTAGTACAGAATTACAGACATAGCAATCCCCTGGTATTATAAGGAGCGACTTATGAACTATCACCAGTCATAATGCTGATTTAAGAATATATCGTACGTAAATAGCAAGATAATAACGCCCAAATAATGATTACTACACACTTCCATTGTCAAATAAAGAATGCAAAAACATAATAAATTTTCAGAATTTCAGGCATAGTTTGAACACTTGATACATAATTTAAGCTTGTCAAATACCTCTTATAGAATAAGACAAGGGTAGTACTTGTACCCCATTTGGTAGCTTAAACATATTGAAAAATTTACAACTTTATGAATGACAGACCAAACAAAATTGTGCAAACTTTACACATCAAAGAAGCTGCCTATCTTTTCAAACACTTCAGTGTTAGATATTTTCAATATTTACCATGTTCAATACGTTCCCCTAGTTTTATCAACAACTCTTGATCCAATGATATTGACGAAGTCCACGATCCTGACGCCACTCCGTAAAAATCCTCTTTCAGCAATTTATTTACCCATGGATCTTGATACAAATATTTATAGTCTGCAAGTTCCTTTTCTGTCAAACAACCGACCTTAATATTTTCTTAATGCTTTTAGTTCTTACTGGTTATGTATCTAACATAAAGCACTCATTTTTGGACTCTCACTGATAATAAAGCACGTCAATAGACATTTCGTCAGTGTTAGAAAATGTAACAGAATTCAACCAGCCACTTTCTCAAGTACTCTCATACTTCTTTGTAGTAACTATTACCAGTCCTCAACATGCATTGAAGGACCTTATGTAATAACTTACAGTCAAGTGTGCATTTTGTCATGTAAGGCCCTATCAATTACATTTTTCCTTGTTTAAACATCCAAGTACAATTCAAAGCAAGTTTCCTCTTTCCTTTATACATAATTACACAAAGTACACAATACACTGGACTTCAAAATCATGTAGGTACCATCAACACATTTCTTTCATCCAATTCAATTTTCATTGGTGAAAAAAACCCCAACCAAAACCAGCAGGAGTTGAGTAAATGCTTACCAAATTTTGATAACATTAAGATAACGAGGATTTAAGTTTATTTCAAAGCTCTAGAAGTCAGAGAAAAACCACTTAAAATACCTCCCTATGACGATTCATTCAGATCAATAATCAAACGTCTTATCTCTGTGACATTACTGTTGCTCAACTAGTTTGTCTCCTTACACGTCCAATTTTGTCTGCTATCAGGAGTAGAGGAGGACTCTCTTTGAATGTTAACCTTATTCTGTCTAGAAAGACATATCGAGCCCTGCTTCAACCACTAAAGTGTCAGGTTCTGGAGATCAATGTTAAATATGAGAAAACATCAAGTATTTATACAAATAATGCCCTTCATGCAATCAGATCTTTTCACACAATCCGTTACAACCGTTGCCTACTTTTGCTGCATGCAATGTCTTTAGAATTGTGGGAGAATTACTTATAAAACATTGATAACCCTGATAACTTCCCAATACCATTTAGCAGGTGCTAACCAAATCGTCACAGCAACACTTAAACTTTTCCTCCAAACCTTCCCTTCTGTCGACCGAACCTACCAGGGTTTAAAACTTACCTTCAGTTCATTTCCCCGGTTCCTGCCTGCTTGTCGTAAACTCATATCTGTCCCTCTTCATGTGAATCTTTTCCTACAAATATATGGTCATTATTCTGTACTTGTGTCCATTTCAGCCGAAATAATGATAGACATGATCCAATGTCCCAGGACGGTGCCAAATTAAGGTGCCTCCCTAATAGGGGCCATGATGTACCCTCTCCATATCTCTGCACAAGAACATATAATCCATGCATTCACACCAGCTTTCCATTCATAAATTGGTTGAGTATTTTCCCCCCCTTCTCCTTTTATAAGTAATTCTAGTTTAAACAAGCAATTCAATCAGTCACTTAAAAGTCCCACTGAGCTAATCGCTACCTTGAGTCCTAATGAATGAAAAATTGTCGTGTAGATTGTGAAAGTGGTGATGTTCCTTCAGGCGAAATATATTATCTTCCAAATATCATGTAGCTTTGACAGGGACCGATGATAGACAGCAAAACTAATAAGAATGAGATAGACCTCTCCAATACACACACACCTCTAGAACAGAATTAAATCCACAGTCCCATGCACTGAATATTTAAACCCATGATTTTTTTTTTGGAAGAGGATTACCAACCAATCATACAATGTTGATCATGGTCAATAACTTTTCCCCTTAGAAGGCAGGATTTACAATAACTAATCTCAGACAGGTTAAATCTATAGATACCCATCACATCTTACACAACATCCGAGACTGCCATATCAGCACCGGAATCAACTCTCATACCAATATCAAATATTTGGTCAAAGTTTGATTAATGTTGAATAATTTTGACATGCTAACATTCAACTATTAATTCAACGGCCATCTTGCCTGTGATAATACAGTGGTTTTAATCCCTGTTTACAAGGTCTTTATCACTCATTAAATATAACTTTCATGTCAGTGTACCAGTATAGTTTGACTGCTCACACCAGAGCAAACACCGGCTCTCTCACTTATCTGTGCTACCCAAATTAATTGATCAAACTTCAATCTCTGTCATGTGTATCAATCATTCCAGAACACACATATGATCATACCATAAACTGACACAATTAAACACAGTGATCATTTATACGATAGAGACTGTCAAAAAGATTTCTTTTGTCTCTGTGTTTTCTTTTTAAAATGGTAAGAAAATATTGATTCACGAACCAGACAAAAGTACAACATTGAAAGGGTGTCGAATATATATTTTTTTTATTGGAATAGATATGCCTGAAGTATGAAATAGATTTATCTCACCAGAAAATTGAGCAAGACAAACTATTAGGTTACTGCTATGCATAATAAATTGAATTTTATTTTATTTCTAAACACCTATCTGTATCATAAAGCATGCCATGCAAGCATCTTAAAAATAAACACCCTTTTTATTTTTTTTTCCTTTTTAATATTCATGTATCTCATGATTGATGAAGGATACCGATCACTGAAAGTATGATTCTCGTTATACAACTGACATGTGACATTTTGTTACACTCAATTGATTTAATTACATATACTGTACGGGAATGTATTGCACTAAGTCTTCCTGCATAGTACACTTAATAACTGATCTATATAAGTTTTATGATGTGCCATCCAAAATAAATGCGCTATTGAGATACTTAAACCAGCAACAGAGTGAAGGTCAAAAAATGAACCCAATAAAATCTAATACATTATTACTCGATTCTAATGCAGAAATTTTTACCCCTTTTGCCCTCTCTAACAAAGGAGTCATTCTGGATATGTAAATATTATTGCCTGATACCCAAATTTCAAAGTGAAATATTCTACCTTCCTGTAGACGAACCACTCAATTCCCACATACCTACCCAAGCTTAATGAATTTTAAAATGCAGATGGTAAACGTAACCTTAAAACCCTCAGAAAAAAAAAAGTAAGTCATACAATGAAGTTATTTAATAATGGTGTTGCATAATCCTTCTTTGATACTTTCTCAAAACATGCAACCGCACTAATCAACCGACCAGATAAGTTTGAACAGCACGGAACGGGCAGACTCACCTATATAAATAAGCAGAACTTACATGAACCCCACAACACCTTAAGGATCTGAGGAAGATTGACCCATATCTTAGCTAATCAGAAAATTTCAGACCACTGGGGTGATCCAAGGGTGCTACTATCCTTCAGACTTTGACATTCTTGTTACTAACATACCATTCATATTGAAGTTTAGGAATCTTCCAAAATCTCCTCAGTGACAAATCAAGAATTCCTAGTTAATACCACATTTATACGATGATCATTTGTTTTTGAATAGATTTAATTGGCTAAATTCACATCATATAAGATAGTGAAGGTGTCCAAAATTTTAATATTGGGCAGGCATATCTGATTTCATTTCAGGTATGGACTACATGTTTCCAAATCAAGCATGAATGCGTCTTGCATAATTAAACTACTTGCTCAAAAGTAACAAACTTTACAGAGGAAATATAGCATGCGCTAAGTTAACATGCATTTCATTTAGAGTTAAATAGCAATATGTACAAGTTTGGATTAACATGGGGACATGATACCCCATATTAACAACTACTACTGGGATAATACTTGGCAACAGTATATTGTAGTAATTAAGCTAAGAATGTCAATACTAAAAGACAGCAATATCTGCATAAATTACAAGTAAAGGTTTCAGTTTGATGAATTCAAATTTCCGTGAAAATTTGTGAGGCAAAGAGACAAAATGTTGACACCTATTGCCCAGATTGAACTTATCAATGTATATACAAAAGGTAAACCTAAAAGATCGGGTCATTATCACACCAACGGCAGACAAACTTCAGAATAGGTGAAGACTTTGGTCGCATTTTCACTTACACACATTTTAGCCTCAAGTATGTGCAAACACGTAGGTAAATATACCTGCACACGTATCTCTTCATCACCTGTCTGTCGCTGACCTGTGTACCCAATGGCCATCATGACCTGGTCACTTCACAACCAGGACTTTAGACAGCAGTAGAGTTATACTGAAATACAATGCAATGACTTCAGTACATTTTGTAAATTATATTGAAATGACTATATATCAATGACTTCAGTTAACTGTACTGAATAAGTAATTAAATCAAAAGAACTATAGTGATCAATTCAGTAATTACAATAGCTGAAATATTTTGCTTTTATTGGTGTTTGTACATTTCTAAAACGCTCATAGATCTGCAGCGAATTACACCCTATACATCCCCCCTCCCACCCCGAAATGGTAATTTCTTCCATCATTTCTTAATTTTGTGTGATAAATTTTCATTCCGAAAACAATGATTTTAAACTTTAATTACTTTTTATTTTCTATTCCAAATAATTTCATTTTTGATTAATAGCCAATCAAGCAGAACCTAGACATTTATGTCTCCTCTATAATGGTAAACCTCTCTGGGTCACGGGTATCCGGGGTCATTTCAGTATTTTCTTCCTACACCCCCCCCCCCTCTTCAATAATGTTCTTCAGCCCATGCCAAGAAATTTTAGCAGAAATGTCCGGTATGATGAAAACCGTTATAAATCAGTGACCACATTAAAGATAATAGATAAGCGATGACACCTATTAATTAGCTTGTAATATGTCCTTTTGAAGCACAGTGTCGAAATCGGATGGAAATTCTTGGCATGATTCTTTATCAATAGACATTTTAACATGTGTCTCCAGATCAGTCCTAATTCCTTAACTTCATTGACTATACACTAACTTATGGGTGGAAAAATATATCAAGAGGCCCAAGGGCCCTGAAGCACAGGCGCCTTCACTAAGAAGCAGTAGTTTGGGATTTAGAATGTACCACTGTGGACTAAAGTCTACTATGTTGGGTGCAGAGCATTATCTCGAACCAACTTAAATCTACTCCCATATCAGTGAAGCTTTCACGTAAACATCCAGGCTCGTTCGGTTTCACCGAAAAAGAATTTTTAAAGAATTTTCTCTATATACTTCTGGCATGGGTAAAACTATTGATCCCCTATTGGCGGCCTCATCATACCCCGAGGGTCATGATTTGAACAAACGTGTGATGCTCCATTATATCGAAGAAAGATTTCAGTAATTTCATCGCGTTCCTGGCCATGTTGCTTCTTCCGAGAAGAAGAATTTTAAAGATTTTCTCTTAAACTTCTGCATGTAAAATTGAATCCCCTATTGTGGCCCATCGTACCCACAGGGTCATGATTTGAACAACTGGAATCTCCTCTATTATCAGGAAGCTTCCATATAAATTCAGCCTTCCTGGCCAGTGATTCTTTGAAAAGAAAAGATTTTAAAGATGTTCCCATTATATATTCATATGTGAAAAACCTTTGATCCCCTATTGGGCTCCATAGAACCCCCGGGGGTCATGATTTTTAACAAACTTGAAATCTCCTCTATTATCAGGAAGCTTCCATATAAATTTCAGCTTTTCTGGCCCATGCGGTTCTTTGGTGAGAAGATTTTTTTAAATGACACCACCCTATTTTTTGCATTTTCGTGATTTATCTCCCCTTTGATGAGGCCTGGTCCTTCATTTGAAGAAATTGAAGCCCCTTCACCCAAGGATATGTTCTTGTACCAAGTTTGGTTGATTTGGCCCAGCGTTCTTATGAAGAAGTTGAAAATGTTGAAAAGTTTACGATGCCGACAGACAAACCGACAAAATTTTTGCATCAGAAAAGCTCACTTGAGCTTTCGGCTCAGGTGAGCTAAAAACATGCATCTCCATATTGAAGGAATTAATTTATGTACCACTAATTACTAACTTTTTTTCTTACTTTATTCTTGTCTGTTTCCATTGAAGAGCAATGTTCAGCCAATTTTGGTCATTCAAAATGACCTCAAGCAATGGTTCATTGAAGTTCAATCCTCCCACCATCTACAGGCACTATTAATTTTGACCGTTCCTTTCAGATATACCAAAACATGCTTGTATTAACGTAATTATCTACACAATTAAAACAAGAGGTACTGTGAGCAATGCCTACTAACCCCCCCCCCCCCCCCCCCCCCCCCCCCCCCCCCCCCCCCCCCCCCCCCCCCTTCAAAATGGTTGTTGCTTAACCATTCGGGAATTTTAAATTGAAAAACATACTGCTGCTAACTTGACTTTTTTTTTTTTTACCCAAAATGCAACAGACCAGACCAGGATTCGAACCTGGCCCTCCTGAATCTTCCAGTCAGGTGCTCTACTAACTGAGGCTATCTGGCCTCCAGCGTTCGAATGGATGTGACCAACTTACACTTCCTCTCTAACTTAAATGGTCTCATCCTCAAAGACACACCAACCCCAGATCTTTTCCCTTGCACAGACTTTCACTTGAATTCAGAGGGGTGGTCACCAGCACCAACTGTAAACAGGGAAGGGAGAAAATGCAATGGACCAGACTAGAATTTGAATCCTGCATGGCCCCATGAATCTCTTTTTAAAGCCTATATAAAGCAAGAATAGGAGATTGCCTGGGCCTGCTCTAGGCAGAGCTCAAAAGTGCGTCTAGGGCTATGTGCGTACCCCAAACTGCAGTATCGAGCTTCTGGGTCCACGCTGCCGAGGTACCTTCGAACCGTCCACAACAAACGAACCCAATTCATGACCAACTACAAAACAATAATGCAAATATTATAGTAATTTATGAGCTTCTCTCTATAACATTCAAATGATAATACAAGAAGAGACAAGTTAATTACTAAATAGAAAATCTCAAAAAACAGCACACATATGAACACAGTCCACACGAATACTATCCCTTTTCCCATTTTAGATAATCATGCCTTAGGGTCAAGAGTTAATCAGAAGAAAAGGACAAAAGACACAAAACAAGAAGCGGGTCAGAATAAATATCTATATTTGTTGGTTTTGGTGGTTTTTATTGTGTTTCTTTGTTGTTGCTCTTTTTTTTTATTTATTTGCTTCCTCTTTTTGGGGAGCGGACAAGGGGGGGGGGTTACTCATATAAAACATACTAAAAGATCTATTTGAAAAATTTTCTACATACAATATTATTGCTTGGCTCGCCATCACAATTGGTAGAAAAATTTGACTCTTCATTATTATATCATTTGTTTTATATATTAACTCAAAGGCCGATCATCGTCACGATGTTTTTATGTCTTATTAATACACCTGATCGATATTCATTCTTAAATAGAGATATCATGGGCTTCCTTGTTAGGTTCAGATCTACTGTGCTTATTCATAGAGATAACCCTCGCAAGACAGGAAATTCATATGAATTCCACATAAAGACATCGCAAGGTGGATTTTGGTAGTTAAGCAACCGTCGACCATTTAACTCCCTGGTGAGCACAGGTCCTGTTGTGAGCATGCATGCAGAACTGTCTACCCGCAGTGGTACGTGAGACATTAGAAGCGGGTAAATGGGAGAAAGGGTACATAGGATATACCGAAATAACCTCCTAATTTACCGGCCAAATACCCCTCAGAAGACACGAAATCACCCACCCCCCCCCCCTTTAACCTACTTGAAAAATACCACCAATTTTTTTCATTTCATATTAATTGTAATTTACAAATATATGTGTAATGAAAGTAATTCAGTTAATAAAGAAGCATGGTAATTTACCAATATATTGGCAAATTTTTCTTCGATATTGCCTTGGAGTCAGAGAACTGTAACTCTCCATATCATAATTTGATAGTGTACTCTTACTCTTACACAGGAGTTGTCGGTTCCTTATCTACTCCCTTTACATGTAATCGCGGGAGAGATTAAGACCAGACAGACTCTGTGTGTAAAGGAAACTGATGTGCTATAAGCACCAGTATTTAGAGTATGTTAGAATTTCTTAAAATATTCAGAAGCACAATAATTGTTTATGTGCCATTTCCCAATAACAAATTGCCTTAATAAGCTTACTTTATGATATTTTATCGGACCATTAGATGGTCTGTTAAGCGAAGATCCACTGTCTCTTTCTATAAAGCCAGTATCCAGTGTGAAATAAAAGGAAAGAAAAATTCAATAAAGGGATTATCGAAATTCGATGTTGTGTATTTATAAAAAAGAAACTATGCACACAGAATATCAGTTATCAAAATTCACAATATAGTTGAAATAGACAAAAGAGTGGGATATTCGGTGGTAGGGTTTAGTAGCGTATTTCTGGTGGTATTTCTGGGGGTATTCGGATATTACCGCAAACAATCAGGGGTATATTCGATGGTAATATCTAATGTACCGCTATTACCCGGAATGTCCGATTGTTTAAGTTTAAAAATAGCATGCGACCTACACAAAAATTGCCACATGATTTTCTAATTAAAATTATGCGCTCAAGCATTTGGACGAACATTAATAATCTCTACCTCTCTCATCGTTCCCTCTCTCATCTGCTCTCTACCGGTCCGATACTCCGCCCACCAAACCCGATCTCCCCGCACCCTAGTCTAAGAATGTAAAAATACGACTCGCAAAAAAGTAATCTCTCCCTCTCTCCGACCCCCCCCCCTCTCCCCCCTAAACCCCCCCCACTATTGGTCAGCGGTAGTGCAAGAATGATAACTCGCAAAAAAGTATCATATCTCAGCTGTTCTTTTATTTATTTATTTTTTCTTTTCTTTTGTTGAGAAATATCATTATAAATTGAATTGTGAATATGAATTCATGATCTAGCTACATGTACAACATTTACACAATACGACAATCCATCAAAGCTATGAGGAGAACTTTGTTGGGTGAACGGATGGCAAATATATTTGCAAAGTTAATATTTGACAATTCAATAAATGTGCAAGTTGAAAATATAAATCAATACTAACATGGTGTTAATAAGAATATTTATGCCGGGTTGGTGATTCCAAATCAAAAGGTAGCAGAACAATAGGACTGCGGTTCGAGGGAAAGGGCTAACTTTGAAATTTTGTCTCGTTCAGGTGCTAGATCTGTAGAAGTCCATGGCTGAGAGAGATTAGCTGTGTTTCTCAGCTTCTGTTGACCCCAGACACATGTTTACAGTTGACAATTCAATGATTTTGACTGATGATTACTCGATCCGTTTACCAGCTAGGTAGAGATATAGGGTTCATAGTGGGTGTGACCAGTCGACATGGGATGCTTAAGCCTACTCCTTCCGACACCCGATCTTACCTCTGATATGTCCATGGGTCCGTGTTTGCCCAACTCCTAATTTTGTGTTCCTTGTAGGAGTTACTGGAGACAACTTTGGAAGTGAATATTCTTATTCATCTTTGATCCCCCGGCGTGGTTTTGGCCGGGAAGAACATCAAAATCTGATTTGTTGGGGAAAACACTTGACTTGACTATAAGCAAGCAACAACAAAAGCTACCAAGGTCTTGGTGTTTGTCCTCTTTTCTTCCCTACTAGAAGTAAACAATTAATGGCTTAAACTTTAAAATAGCAACTTATATCTTATATACTGGAAATTGTGGTGCACTATAATTAAAATGCTTTCATGATCAATTCACAGCCCCTAACATTTCCAGGGGGACAGTCTTGGGAAACCCCAAAGAACGGGCATGGGGAGCGAATTTAATCAGACTGGGTCGGCATTGCAACTTAAAATGTTTTAAACGACTTCGACCCTCCTACTCGGATTTATGATGACTTTGTGTATTTGTGTTTTAATGTCCAGATTGCGCTTTATCTTCCAGTAACATTCTTTATAATAATGCCTCTGTACGTAGTACTTGAATCGACAAGAAAATAATAGTAAAGCACACTCTTCAATGATGATTTCTGATAGAAAACGAAACCCTTCCTATCATTTACAGCAACCAGCACGATTATAATCTGTACTAGTAGTACGGCAAGTGGAAGTTTTCATCAAACAACTCCAACACGGCAAGCAGAAGAACGGACAGACATTTTCATCAAACAACTCCAGCAAAACGCAGGTAGCATATTGATAAAATCGTGTATGCTTATCCTGAAAATCAGCCCATCTTTGGTGAAATGATGAAACTTATTCTACATCTAGGGAATCTATAAAGCAGTATACAGAGGGCGTAAACCACACAATACTAGACGATCTCGTGTTACAAAATTGCACAATCTCAGGACCTTCCATCATCGTAACATTACCACGATGATGTTTTCTCAAAACTTATACTTTATACCTGGTAAATAAAATTATGACTGAAGTATCGTTTCATGTGATTTTATTCAAGAGTTAAACTGCGATTCCTGCCAAGTCATCGACTAGTACCTGAAAAGGTATTGTATTTTAAAGTAGCTCTATGCACAAGTAAGTTGACGTTAATATTATAATACGATGCTGCTGGAGTTCCCCATTAACACTATCTTCGTATATAGTCTTTGGTGATCAGGTCTTCCAACGGTCTGCTGGAAATTCTATGGGCATGAATTATGCTCCTTTGTTAACTGGACTCGGACCAGACAGGACTGTTTTTATATTCTTATGAGGCATGAATTATTGAAGAGCTTCTACATGAGAAAAAAAAATCTCTATCTGTGGCCTTCAACTCGACATGCAGATAGATGTAAAGGCAAAGATAACGAACCGAACAGTGATAATCTCGTAAGTCCTAATGAATCAAAAACAGAGCTGGGCAATCAGCGGACCCTGGACAAACCAGAGGTGGGATCAGGTGCCTAGGAGGAGTAAGCATCCCCTGTTGACCAGGTCACACCCGCCGTGAGCCCATAATCTTGATTCAGGTAAACGGATCAGTCCGTAGTCAAATCAGTGTGTGAAAAACGGCTTAACAATGGCTATGAAACACATCAGACAGCATTTGACTCGATGATAGGATTGATTGATTGATTATTTATTGTTTAACGTCCCACCGAGAATATTTCACTCATACGGAGACGTCACCAATGCCGGCGAAGGGCTGCAAAAATTTAGGCCTATGCTCGGCGCTCAGGGCCTTTGAGCAGGAGGGATCTTTTTCGTGCCACATGCCTGTGACACGGGACCTCGGTTTTTCGGTCTCATCCGAATGACTGCCCCATTCAGTCGCCTTTTACGACAACGCAAGGGGATGCTGAGACCTATTCTAACCCGGATCCATGGGTTCTCAATGATAGGTCTATTGGTAAACTAATTGTTTATAAGACCATAGAATTTACGAAATGCTGCCTTTAAACGTGACTGTTGAAACCCTGCAACAACAACTTGTCTGTAAGTAGCTTGCCTCGATTCAAAAACTGAATCAATAGCAGAACAAGCTCTTGCATATCGAATAAGTTGAGAAGATCATGTACACCATATGCAGGTGATGATGGAATATTGCTACATAAATATGGGAAGTTGAAGCTGAAATCGTCCCGTTTGTCATAAAGTTTGAGTAGTTAGTTTGCCGTTAATGTCAATGTTCAATAAAAATATCCAAGTACGAAGCAGACATGGAAGACTCTGTGGTGTCCTTATTTCTAGTTCGTTGGGATATAATACTGGATGGAAATCCTTGCTATTGATAGATAAAAACATGCGTCAATATATCGAAATGTTGAATAGGCCACCGCTAGAGATTTCTTCTTTTCATGTAGAAGCTTTTGAATGAATTCTGCCTCATAAGAATATAAAATAGGTCATCTAATAGAGGAGCACAATTAGTGCCCATTGGAATTCCAACAGACTGTTGGAAGACCTGATTGCCAAAAACTACAAAGATATTGTCAATGAGGAACTCCAATTGCTTTAATATAACTTCAGAGTATTGTGTGTAGAATCGGGAGTGGAGTTTACACAAATAATTTTTTGAATGGCTGATAATAGATAAGAATATTTCTTTTCCCATTTTTGTTAAAGAAGCAACTGTGCTATAATGTTACAAAGCCTTGTCTTTAATTTATCGTGCGGGATGGTCGTGTAAAGTGTTGAAAAGTCATATGTTTTGATGTTGGTTGATATGTGAAAGGTTCTGGGATTCTCAAATTCACTAGAAGTTTTAGAGTTTTTAAGAATCCACATTTGATTTACACACACTTCTGGCATATGTAGTTTACAATACTTCTGAAGTTGCTCCTTGACAGCTGTCAATATTTTCGTGAGGAGTAAAGACAGGGGCTTGGTGGAACATTTACTAGATCCAGCAATATATCTTTGTTTGTAGGGTTTTTGAAGTTTTGGAATCCAGTATATATCGAAACTTTTATCTATTAATGATCAATTTCATTCACATGATTCGATATAACAAAATAAAAGACACCAGTCTTCCACATCTGTTTCGTACTTAGATATTTCATTGAACGGCATACTAACAACTCAACTTCATGACAAACGGGGTGATTTCAACTTCACCACAGTCAACTCTCATATTCAAGTAACGATATTCCATTATTACCTGCATATGGTGCTTATATGTAAAGGCAAAGATAACGAACAGTGATCAATCTCGTCTCTCAACAGATTCGATACGCAAGCCTTGCTCTACACATGATTAGCTTCTAAATCAAGACAGGCTACTGACAAACAAGTTGATCCTACGGGAGTTGCAACAGTCTCGTTTAAAGTCAGCATTTCACAAATTCTATTGTCGTTATAACGATCTAGTTTGCCTATACAACCTGTCATTGGGTCAAATGCTGTCTGACGTGTTTCATACCAATTGTCAGACTGCTCTTTATTTACTGATTCTGACTACAGATTACTCCGTTTATCTGATCAAGATTTAGGGCTCATGGCGGGTGTGACAGGTTGACAGGGGATGCTTACTCCCCCTAAGCACTTGATCTCGCTTTCGATATATTCAGGGGTCCATGTTTTGTATTCCGCATAGGATTTAAGAAAATGATCACAGTTCGTATTTTCACCTTTTCATGAATCAGATTTGCGTCAAAATTTCTGTCACCCGCACGACTATCATCAACAGCCTATATCCAAAACAAAGAGTACCGACTGAGATCTCGCATACCTCCGGGTGAGAACATTGTAATATAACGCAAAAGTGAACCATCGAATGCAGAATCATGTTGTGTGTCCATAAAGCAAAACAAGAAACTCAATCCATATGGCTCACGTACTACATTTGATTTTTTAAAAAGAAAGACTGTTTATTAACAGAATAGCGTAACTGTTTTTTTGTGTCCAACAACAACAAAATTAAAATGAATGCATACAAGTACGATGACTTTAACCCATTTCCCACTGAGGCATTCCATGTCTCTTCAAAACACTGGCAGTCATGTCAGGTGGATGATATCTACTTTTCATCTTCTGTCAAAAACAGCGTTTTATATTATTGCCCATACAAACACTAGTTGGCAATCATCAAATGTTTGAATGTGTCTACAGTGACACCACCAATAGTGGTCGTCGAAATGGTTAAGTCGTCGTGGCTTGCAATTGAATCCCGGTATTTCAAAACTTCTCGAGATATCGGCACTTGATCTCTTCTTGAAAGTTTACTAGCATGCCAGTTTTCTCTCTCCCGACGACATGAAGCAGCTAGTACTAGTATCCAAGTAACCTAGTGCTTGATAGGGACCGGAGTAAAGCTAGATTTACCCTTGTGTTAAAGAAGTTTGGAAAGAATCCTTTGTATGTTTCTTCAAACCAAGAGGCCCTGAAATCTGTGGTAGTTTCAAGAGCAGAAAATTCAATGAATCCAGAAACAAGGGGTTCAGTTTCCTAGAGATTTGCAGATATGCATTGCGTTGTAGATTATTTCGTTTCGATCTGAAACAAATGGGAGTCTATGAGAACCTCCAAGACAGGACAAATGTCAATTAAAGCCTTTGGCGTTATGGGCAATAAGAATTTAAATGTGTTCTTGAGATTGCATGGTTAGGTCACATCAGAACAAAACTGCTGTGCTACGTTTTATCCACGAAAGATCACTTTCCATTGACCACAGGTATCTACAAAGAAAGGGTCAATGAACTACGATTTGTGCGGACCGCAGGTATCCAATGAACCATCGATTTGTGCGGACGCGGGCAGGCATCAATGAACCACGATTCTGCTGCGACGGCCGCAGGTATCGCAATGAACTAGATTTGTGCGGACCTCCGATTTGTCGATTTGTGCGGACGCGAGGTATCCAATGAACCACGATTTGTGCGGACGCAGGTATCGCAATGGAACTACGATTTGTGGGGCGGACCGGGGAGTTAGTATATGGGTTGTTTATGGGTAGATTCTATTGTTTAAGAAAGACAATAGGTTCTATTTGTTGTTGGAACAATAGGTATTGGAAATCGATACTAAAGGTCCGTTTAGGGGTAGATTCTATTGTTTAAAGAAAGACAATGAGTCGAATGGGCATGGAAATCGATACTATGTGAAAGGGTGATCTGTTATTGAGGGTGGACCATTGGTATTGGGAAACACTGAGGCATATAAAAATAATACGAGTAGGAAGATCAAAAACGAGACGCAAAAGCACTGGAAGTGCGCAGCGTGGTTAAGAGGACTCACCGCTGACCAGGTACATGAACAGAGCAGTGAGTCAATATCTTATAAGAGTCAGAACAGTTTATGAAGCATTAAAATCAGAGGCTAGGGTGGAGGTCTTTGTCTGATAAGAAAGCTGCCAAGACGTAGCGAGATAGGGAGACATATGT
>CAJDSM010033761.1:59-10085 GCA_903981925.1 Ostrea lurida
CTAGTGTGATCAAGAAGATTAATCATAGCGAAGAATTCTAAATGGAAAACTTGTTTGCAAACTGAGTTTGGAATTTCTATTGCAGATATTTTGAAATTTGGTTCAAATTATATTGAGCTATTAAAACACAAAAACAATAACAGATTTTGGACTGATACTCTGCAAAGTTGGATTGATATTAGTAATGCAGACAAATGTAATCTTAAAAATATTGCATGACTGTGATCATTTATGGTACAACCAGAACTAAAAATTGATGAATTACAAATACCCTACAAAGAGTTCTGTAAAGATAATATAATACATATTGGTGACCTATGTAATATGGACCAATTCATTTAGTCATATGCGAAATTCAAAGAAATGTCAACAGGAATGTAAACTTTTCTCCAATTTTCTGGCCTTATTGCAAAAAATAAAGAAACATATGCAACAGAACAACAAGATTATTGTAAAAGATTTTAATATTAGGTATCCCTTCTACTATCAGTTTAATATTTCAATCTAAGAGAGGATGTAAGGGAATGTATAATGTTCTCATTTTCAAAGAAAAAAAGTTTTCCAACTCTGAAAGTAAATGGTGTCAAAATGATATTAACTTTAGTAGAAAGAATGGGAAGCAGTTTACATGCTTCCTTTTAAAAAAACAGCAGAAACAAAACTACAGTGGTTTCAATTTCAAATGCTACAACAGACTAGCTGCTACACATTACTACTTAAATAAATGTGCTATTAAGACTCTTCATTATGTTCATATTGCAATCAGTTACCAGAGACAATAGATCATTTGTTTTCAGAATGTTTTTTAAATCAAAGAGCTTTGGATTGACATAGAAAACTGGTTAAAATCTATGTTAGATATTGATATAAACTTAAGCAGAAATTAAATTTTGTTTAGTAAAATAAAATAACTTTAGATCAAATCGTCTAGAAAATCTTATAATTCTAATAATCAAATACTATATTTATATAACCAAGTTCACCACTTCAAAGAATCTTGAGAACCTAAAAACGATTGTAGTCAATTGACTATACATTGAGAAATTTATTTTGCCTGAAAAACTGCAAGTACAAGGAATTTGACAAATTGTTTGAAAAATGTTTTACAAAAAATTGAACATTCATCAGAGTTCTCCCCAACATCTTACATTTCTTTAAATATCTGTCTTCTTTCAAATCTCCTCTTTTCTTCTATAAAATACACATTCAAAACTTTCACATATATCTGTATATCAATCGTGTATGAATTGAGATTAAGTTTTGTGCATATTTATGTTTTTGGTTTTTTTTCGATTTTGGTAAGAATGCTATAGATGTATGTGAAAATCAATAAAAAACATTAAATAAAAAGAATATATTGTTGACAGAATCGTGGGATGGGAAAGGGGGTTTCTTACTGTTTTTTGACAATCACTATGCAAAATAGAAGCTATATTAAACTAACTATAGCAGTTTTGTGTGGATTAAAGTTGTACCGTGAGGTCATGTGGTTACAAAGCGACCTAACTAAAAAGAACAGGAAGTCAAGTTGGGGTGCAAGACTCAACCCTTTACCCCAATACACACCATTTTAGTCCCTTTAAATATAGACAAGGCACTGTTTTCATTATTATAATGTTATGTTTTCAACCCCCACTCTTTGTATGTCAACGTACATCGTAAATGGTAGCACGGGTTTTCTATTTAAAAAAAAAAACTGTCTGTAGTTTGGTCATGTTTCGTCACTTAAGGCCAGTTACACGGTAAAGCAAGCTGTATAAATCTTGTCGTATACAACTTTTGAAATATAATCCTTACGTGTTTACATGGTAAAACAGGTTTATCTAGTTTCAGTTTCGCTTTACTTTGATTTTTTAAACAAAAATATGATTTTAAGCATTTATTTTTTAAGTGCGTTCTGATTTTGTCTATTGCATTATCTATTCATTTAGATCCTTTGGCTTTAAAGATATTTTTCATTTAAAAAAAATTACAATATGGTTGTACAGATACTAAACATTTTTCAAGTTTTATGAGTGTATTTACTTTTTTTTTTTTTTTTTACTCATATGTAAGTTCTTTATGGTTTTAACTGTTTTGGTGTTAAGTTATTTTTCATTTTAAATATCGAAAATTAATATGGTTGTACAGAAACTAATAATTCTTCAAGATTAAAAAGTTGCATATTTAGTCTAATGCAAGTTTTTTTTTTTTTAGGGTTTAGATCCTTTGGCTTTAAGCATTTTAAAAATTAAAAAGTATGGTTTTATACAAATACTAAATATTTTATCAAGTTTCATAAAGTGTTTTAAATTCTTAGTTTAAGCAAGTTTTATGGTTTAGATTCTTTGGCTTGAATTATTTTTCAATTCAAATTATTTTTGTTAGGTTTGGTTTTGGTCCTTTGGCTTCAAATTTTTCCATTAAAAAGATGAAATTTGGCTCTACAAACAGGAGGCCTCCATGTGGCTAGAGCTGGAAACATAGGGAAACTATGAATTACTTAAAGATTTCAAATATATTTCAAATAAATCACATTTTCCTTATGTCTAACGTCCTTAAGTACACATTTAATTAATTACACCAGTACAGCTAAAAATATCAGTAGTGCTGCTGATTAGGTAAAGTTAATGCCTTCCCACCAATTTATGTTTATATTCTTTAAATACTCATTTCTTCATAAAACTCGTTCATATCGTTCAATCAAAAACGGAAATAAATGAAGGGAATACTCAATTCTATTCCATGCCATATTAAAAGTCTCTAATGCAATCGGGCGTGGTGTGCCGTATAATACGTCATCGAGTAATGGCGGCTCGAATGGCGACTATTGTTATATCTGCTTTTGGATTATTGACTGCACAACGGTAATTGTACCGTTTTCTATATATTTTTTACTCTTATAAACTATTTACGAACCCATTGAAAGCGATTAAGAGTAGTGTGTCGATAATCCATTGAGGTTTGCGATTTTTATTTGGGGTTTGCCATATTTATCGGGGTTTGTGCTTTTTCCTGTAACCTATGTACACGTATTCAGAATAAAATTTAAAATGAAATATATTTTATTTCTCCAGCATACAAGAGGTTCACGATGAATTGGCGCCGCGTAATATAACGGAAGACATGTATGGAATTTTAACCAGGCTCTACACTTGTTCGAGTATTTAGTCATATAGCCTGGAGTGTATGAAATAAAACCAGGCCGTAAGCAAGGAATCTGTTTATAAGTTTTCAATTTATATGTATTAGGCACGACAAGCTTTATGAAACTGACTTACTCGCCTGAAATAAAAGAACATTAATTCTCCAAATCCAACTGAATGTGTGCAATTTCATTCAAAATGTTTTACATCGGATCGAAAACATGTTGTAAGATAAGAAACCAAACCGGAAATAATTTTTCCGAATAGCATATAGTGCGCCCTCTGTTGTAATAATGGGACATTAACGAATACGAATGCAACAAAGCATAATAGGATTTACATGAAAACGAAAGTAGATCGATAAATGACGAAGCAAAATAGAATTTAAGATTACAATGTAAATTGAAATGTTATGACATGGAATTTAAAGATCAACGGTTGAAATTAAGAATACAAGGAGGATGCATGGAGTGAAGATGTCATGAAGCAAAAATAGAATTTAGAATAAAAGTTAGCATTAAGAATACAAGGAGGATGCATAAAATAGAAAAACTGAAATGCAACATTGTAACATGGAATTAAGGATGTCATATAAGAAATTAAGAATGGATATTAAAATGACACAAGGTAACATGGAATTTAAAATGTCATAAAGTAAATATAAATTAGAATTAAGAATACAAGAAGGATGCTATGGAATTATGGCGGTAATTCCCTTCCATAGGTACGTATTTTGCAATCTACCTATTGTATTGATAGATCTATACACAAAGTCTACACGTACTTTAAACAACGCTGTAGATTCAAAGTGATCGTAGGTCGCACCCAGTGATACAACGCAGATCTGCATTGTGGTCCTCCTAAGTTTGTCAAAATGGAGAAACAAGAGCCGGAGAAGGTAGACCCACAAAGTAAGTCAATTTGAGTTTTGGTTACGATAAGTACAGTACGTATTTTAAAAAGTTAAATGGCGAAAACGATTGTTTACAATAAATCATCATCATTATTTATAAATGCATTTTCAAGTTATAAATATTTGCTGCAAAAAACATCTGGCAAAATCTAACTTTATTAGGTTTTAAAAATCCTGGCTGTTGCGTGGGATTAGACCTAGCCTATATTCATCTTTAGGTACAAATTTTATGTATGTATTGGACCTATCTATAATGTCTCTAAGTCTGTCTCAATTTTCGTTTGCCAATGGTGGGTACTTGAAACGAGGATAACATGATCTAGGAATTTTGCAACAATTCAGGTCAAAAGTGAGGTCAATAGGACACAGGATACTGGTGTTTAAAAGAAATATCCGTAGATCGAGTTCTATGACATTTCATGCAGACTCCTTCTGATTTTTGTGTCAATTAAAATGTTGAAGGTAAATTGGCCATTTAATGTTTACAGCAACAAGAAATTATAAAAGAATTTTCATATTGATGTGAACTTATAATTTTTAAGATGATGTCAATGCACTGGGAAAGTAATGTTATATAAGGATGAGCCTTATAAGCCTTATGATTTTAAAGTCAAGCATTCTGGTTTGTGGGATGCAGAAGTTATTTCTGTTTTCAACTGGAGTCACGATAATTTTATCACAGACTTGGATATAATTTAAGAATGACGGGCCCTATTGATTTTACAGGTCATTCTTATAGTCCTGCCAGGACAATGGAATTTACATAATCAAATGGAGAGTCCTCTCAGTAGTATATAGAAAAATGTAAAAAAAAAAAAAAAAAAATAATAAAAAAATATAAAGCTGTTGATGTGTTTCACTGTTACGCGGAGCGACACTGAATATTTCTTATTATTGAAGTCTACATTGATATTCTAATTTTGTTTATTAAGGAAAGGAACAACTCCTATCTTACATCAAGATGATGGCAGCCATTGCTCTCGTGCTTGGGATTGCCAGTGTCATCATTGGCATTGTTGTATTTGTGTACCTTGGTGGTGGCAACTATCCAATTACCTCTGGAGTAGGCATCTGGTATGGACTCAGTGTAAGTAATAGAACTATGGAACATGCAGTAGCATTCTGGTATGGACTCAGTGTAAGTAATAGAACATGAAACATGCAGTAGGCATCTGGTATGGAATAGAACGCATGAAACATGAGTAGGCATCTGGTATGGACTCAGTGTAAGTATAGAACCATGAAACATGCAGTAGGCATCTGGTATGGACTCAGTGTAAGTAATAGAACCATGAAACATGCAGTAGGCATCTGGTATGGACTCAGTGTAAGTAATAGAACCATGAAACATGCAGTAGGCATCTGGTATGGACTCAGTGTAAGTAATAGAACCATGAAACATGCAGTGGCATCTGGTATGGATCAGTGTAAGTAATAGAACCATGAAACATGCAGTAGGCATCTGGTATGGACTTGTGTAAGTAATAGAACATGAAACATGCAGTAGGCATCTGGTATGGACTCAGTGTAAGTAATAGAACCATGAAACATGCAGTAGGCATCTGGTATGGACTCAGTGTAAGTAATAGAACCATGAACATGCAGTAGGCATCTGGTATGGACTCAGTGTAAGTAATAGAACCATAAACATGCAGTAGGCATCTGGTATGGACTTAGTGTAAGTAATAGAACATGAATACATGGGGCAGAAGGCAGTCTGGTATGGACTTAGTGTAAGTAATAGAACTATGAAACACTATGCGGTGACTGCACCTTTTTAGCGATGCTGTAAATCGATTACTTGATATTGTGAAATGACTCGTAAATGTCAGATCGTGAGAAAACGATTTCGCAAGTAGACTTGACTAGGATCTTTTACATGGTACTATGATGTAGTAAGTGAGAAATTTTAATACATGTGAGTAGTGGTTCTCGTTTAATTACCTGAAAATAATTTCCTCGCATATATTCAGGGTATTTGAGTATTGATATGTGGGTGATATTTTACAATTCATTTTACCGTAGCTCACATGAGTGAGACCCAAGTAAGAATTTGTCAAACTGAGCCAATTTCATCCAAACTTTACACAATGTTACCATAGGTAACTTGACAAAAGATATGACTTTCCAATATAGAAAAGACTTTTCATTCATACATGTACTTCATTTTTTTTAAACTTTCATTTTCAGCCAATAATATTTGGGGTTATGGGACTAGGTGCTGCTTTTACAAATGATGAGAAGACACAGATGAATATGGTAATATAAACATTGTCATGTCATAATTGACAAAGGTTATGAGTTAAATCTTCAACAAACACATAATATCTCTCAATTTTTAATAATTTAGACGATGGATCTTTTGAAATAGACATTTACAAGGTTTGTTTATGTTTTTGCAGCTAAATGGACACTACATCATGTCCATTGTTATTGTGAGTATGGGATATGCTATGGCTGCCACTATACAGGGGTTAGTGTCATGTGCTCTGGGCGAAGAGAAATGCGGAACAAATACCGAGATTCAAACTGCTCTCCATGGCGTTCTAACTGGCATCATTGTCACGGGATATGCATTGGCCATTAGTTCCATGGTCATACACCTCAAAAACAAGAACACCCTGCACCCAGATTGGAAAAAACGCAGGGGATGCTGTGGAAATCAGACCTGTGATTAACATTCGGGAGTCTGAATGTGAAGCATTCACTGCTTAATCAAAGTTGACCTTGTGTATTGTATCGGGCAACTCTCACACTACATGTAAACAGATTATTCTCTTATGAGTAGATTACATATGGCCCTGTGAATTTTCAAAGTAAACGATCCTCTTTTTGGTGTATGTACAGAATATCAGGAATGTTCACTGTGATAAGAGAGCTATGACTATGATGTAATTAGGGCCAATTCATTTTCTTTCGGTGAATTCCCTAACAGAAGTTTTTGACAGTATTTTATTTAAAAAAGAAATTTAACTTTTCTATCATAATGAAGTTAAATTATATATGGTATCATAGAATCAGGGAAGGTTCCTTGATTTTAGTGGAATGAATCTTATAATATTACAGTATGAGATACCCAGAATTACAAGTATTATTAAACGTTTGATGATATTTATGATTTTACCTGCACTCATGATTTAAAGTGTTGCAGGATATTTTGTAGAATGTAGTATTTCTATCCATATCATGTGGATTCTGTAACAGAAATCTGGACATGAATGATTATATCAGGGTGCTCATAATAGTGTGGACAATCGATAAACTTGTTATGCAGGATTCAATCTACCTCCCGTTTTGTTGAACAAATAATATTTATTGATCTTTTAGCAATCGGACCTTACAATCTAGCACGGAAAAAGTAAATTTTATCATACAATTAAATGCTGGTTTTGTATGTTTGCTCTTAGATCTTATTACATGAGAGCGAAGTTTGAATTGACTAGAAGTGTTTTGTTAAGGGTCTACGTACCTTATTCATTGTGCATAAATGTAGTGCACCTCTTATTATCAGTATCATGAGTCTCATGGCTCAATTGCTTTCATAATCATATACAGGACGACCATGAAACCCTAGGGGAGTTTTCAAGAAATTGTCAGTCAGAATCCTTATCGGGGATAGAACCATGCCTGATATTTGATAAAAATTCACTTTGGTCCCCAAAAAATCAATTATTTCTTTCAACATCAAAAGTTCGTTGTGCAAGATTCTCAATGCAGTTAAATTGTTATTTACTTTTTGACCAGAAAAACCCAAATTTAGAATTATAAAGATTTTTAACATTTTCCCCACCATGTTCAGAATCAATTTTCTGACATGAAATGAATATTTTTCAAGCACAGCTTAGACAAACATCTTGCGTTTATTTTACTGCTTCATTCATGTGACAGAAAAAATAATGTTCATCCAAAACTGCACTCTGCGTTTTCTAGAAGAAAAAGCAGTTGATCAGACTAATATTTAACTCCAGATTTGAGTAAAATTGAGATGTTCTCAGACGGGTAAAACAAATACTTGTATTTTTAAACTGCTTCTCTTTCTGTGTGTACATTTTACGACATTACATGTTTAAGTTGATGAGTTTTCAAATTTCTGTGTTTCTCCCCGTGATTTCCCTTTTCATGAATTTGATTGATGTTATGTTTGTATTCACGTACTCACTACTGATTGCTTCTCGTGACGATTTGAATGATAGAGAGCAAAATTACAGATTTTAGTATTTAAAACAGAAAAAGGAGTGAAATGTTATACTGCAATGAGGTATTTGACAAGTATCTAAATGATACATTTATAGTTTGTTTAAAAAACTTGCTGATTTTTTATGTTAAAACCCCCCTAAAAAACTGTGAAACATGTTAGCAACATTTTTGGAAAATATTGTGAATATTTCATTTGAATTATGTCTGCACTTTCATGTACGTTATGTAATTAACACAGTTTGATCATTTGTATTTTTAATGTTGACTGCAAACAATGAATACCTTTTGTTTTATTGCAAATATTGTGTTATTATTGCACAAAATGTTTAAAATCCAGTACTTTCACATTTCTCTGAGTTTTATTTATTTTGATACTTTAGTTTTATAATGTTCTTTTTGAATAGTAAACATGTTATGTGATTCAGTGTTGCATTTTTGATTTTTGAAATGAGTATGTTTTATTGGTATCCTTAGCAGAAATATATGAAGCAAAGCATATGTTGCTGGTAAAATACTCTATAGGAATTTTAACATCTTTACATTTTTATTACCATATACACAGCAAGAGGTCCATGGTCCTGAATATTGTTCTTCTTCGTCAGAATGGAAATGCAACAAGTTCATTTTCTCAGCATGATGCTTAATTTAAGCCTGGATTTTAAGCTCATCTTGAGGAAGTAGTGGAGATTTTATGCAATACCCATGGTGTTGTATTGATCCTCTGAGCCAATAATTATTATTAAAATGAGATGCATATAGGAAGTAATATAGTACATGTAGCTGTCTGTGATTCCTTCCAGTATTCTTTCTGATTTAATACCACTGATCCACTGATATGTCTAATTACTGGCTGGATTGTCTGTAATTACTGGTTGGATTATTTCCCCTAATGTGTATAATTACTGGCTGGATTATTTCCCCTAATGTCTATAATTACTGGCTGGGGTATTTCCCCTGATGTCTATAATTACTGGCTGGGGTATTTCCCCTGATGTCTATAATTACTGGCTGGGGTATTTCCCCTGATGTCTATAATTACTGGCTGGGGTATTTCCCCTGATGTCTATAATTACTGGCTGGGGTATTTCCCCTGATGTCTATAATTACTGGCTGGGGTATTTCCCCTGATGTCTATAATTACTGGCTGGGGTATTTCCCCTGATGTCTATAATTACTGGCTGGGGTATTTCCCCTGATGTCTATAATTACTGGCTGGGGTATTTCCCCTGATGTCTATAATTACTGGCTGGGGTATTTCCCCTGATGTCTATAATTACTGGTTGGATTATTTCCCCTGATGTCTGTAGAGGGGAAAGAGAGAGAGAGAGAGACGAGAGGTGAGAGAGAGAGAGAGAGAGAGAGAGAGAGAAGAGAGCCCTGTCTCTTCAAAGCTATAGGTACGAAATTCCCGTCATGTTTCCACCAGGAATTGTAATAATCCATCCAGTATGGAATAAGATAGGTTTATCAGTTTCTACAGTCCTGTTTATATTCATATTACAATGAAATCTATTTTACATTTCTAAACCATGTTTACGCAAAAATCCAGTTTTAACAAGACATTATCAGTGGGAAAAATTATAGAAATAACCAACCAGTAATTATAGATTTTTCAGGAAAAATAATCAACAGTAATTACACACAAATCATGGAAATAATCCAGCCAGTAATTACGTAAAGACATCAAAGGGAAAAATCCAAACAGTATTATCGACATCAGGGGAGAAATAATCCAAGCCAGTAATTATCGACATCAGGGAAATAACATCGGAACCAGCCCAGTATATATAC
>CAJDSM010033773.1:0-12312 GCA_903981925.1 Ostrea lurida
CGTGCTTATTTATTTGCGAAAGTTGGTTTTATATGTACCATTCTCAACATAGTGAGGAAATCAGAAAAAAATTACTACTCTAGATATTAGAATAATTGACTCTCCAGCACTACTCATCAGGCACTACATTAGTATGAATACTAAAATTCTTTGAAAACTCCGTTAGTGATCTAATTTGATTAGTCTGGTACATAGTTTGTCAAAATCTGCATCAGGTTCAATATGGGTCTCAGATGTAAAATATGATGTCAAACATACAGGAAAACTATCGACAGAGCTGGAAACCCAATAACCAATCGGTAGTCAAAGATTAACTATATATTAAGATGTGGCACTAAGTCAAGAACTAAAGCGATAAATACCATCATCGCACGGTCCTTGATTCGTAAATATTAGTATGAGTTTGATTGCGTGGTATTCAACCTACATTGATTAAGTCGTAATATGATTCTGGAATCTCCATAGTACGTGATACAACATTTCACTTGAAAGGGTAATATTAAGATTAATGGGCAAAATAATTCAACGTTTATTTACAACTAAAGCATAAATCAACAACAACAATCACCCAATAAAACACACAAACAATAACAAAATCATAAAAAGAAAGACATGTCTTGTGTAAAGAAAATTTATGTTTACTCATGTTCAATTTTGTGTTATATTAAAATTCATGGGGAAGTATATTGAAATAGCTAATGATTCAATATCATTTTGCTATCTTAAACAGCGAATGAGGTGTGATGACAGCAAATAATTTCATGATATTATATTACAATGCAATTTAAAGGTTGAGCAAATGGTCCCAGATGACCAAGTGGACAAAACTAATGAAGTAATCCCCGGTCAACAGTCACACCCCCGTTTGTTGTATGTAAAGGCAAAGATCACGAACATATCATCAATAGTCCTAAATAGAAACAAAACAAGGCTTGGGCAATCACGTACCCTGGACACATCAGAGGTGGAATCTAGGTGCTAGGGGAGTAAGCATCCCTGTTGACGTCAAACTGCCTGTGATCCATGCCTTGACAGGTAAACGGTAAATTCCGCAGATCAAATCAGTGTGTGAAAAACGGCTAAAGCAATGGTTATGAAACAACAAGACACATTTTGAACTCAATGTAGGTCAATTGGTAAAGTATTGAAAGACTCGTTTTTAACGTCTTTTAACGCTAGTTTAAAGTTTAGAAATGCCACATTTTAAAATAGATTGCATAAAACGGCTTATATCATAATGCTTTTTCATTTATGAAGAATACATAAATTTGACAATTACCAATTATACAGAAGTGATGGTTTCCTAGCAATGGGTTAATTATATCGCTCATTTACATCCCATGTGCAATTGGTTTGATAATTTGTCAAACATTATCACGATTCAGAATTGGTATAATGCTTTCTGCATTGGCCAGTAAAGAGCTAGGCTCCTAAGCCAAAATCGGCCCCAAATTTACTAATTCTTATATTACATTCAATAAGAATTCATGAGTTCTAATATTACTCATTGACCATGGTTGTTCTAAATATAGGCATATTCATGGGAAATTGCATCAATAGTCATAATTCACTCGCGTATTATGACAGTTGTTATCAGAAAAATCATGAAATATCATATATTTCTTATATATCTGACCAAATCAATTTCTCCGCATGCGTGCACCAAAGTAAAACTTTCTTTCAAATATTGTATTTCAAAGTATCTATCAGTAATCAAAGTTTCGTTTTGTGCCGACGTCTGGACCATATAAACACCATTTAGTATGATGTCTTTCATCGGACCTATAATTTTTTAACAAATTGTATATAGAAATTATGATTTTAAATTCGATTTATCGATCTTTAGTTCTAATAAACACTGACATCTTAATAAATGCTATGCAGCTAGCAAATTGTCTGATTTACGGCTAATAATACGTCAGGCCCGTACACGGGAAGGGTGGGTTTAACACACGTAAACACTGCAAAAAGCATATTTAATCATCATTATTTGCAAATTAAAGTTGGATAATCACTTCTGACATTTGACATATTAAAGTAGCGCCTAAACATCCGACTCTCTAAATATCTGGACACGGTCCTGTTTATATGTAGCTGAGCATCGTTGATTTAACATGTTTTTATGTAATGTATTAATAGATGTACGCTATAAGATGCATGGAAGCGGGTAAAGATCACCGGCGGTTTAGTACTTTCTAAACATTGACCGAATGACCTACATCAATTTTAATATGGTGATCTATTTACGTTGCAAACAGTACCTGTCAGTCGATCACTGAGGTTCCTTGAACTTTTAAAAAAATGAAAAATATACGTTTAATATCATGAATCCATATCAGATAAGAGTGGTTTCAAAATCTACTTCATTTCAGACGTATTGTTGATCAATCTGAAAGGCCATGTTAATGGCAATGTAATAAAATCGGTACAAGTAGCTCAGCCTCCACATAAATATACTGACGGTTTACAGTACTAATAGTGCAAAACCTGTGTTAATAATTGCAGAGGGGCTGTTCATTGCAGGGGATCATCTTTTTTTTAATATAAGAATCAATTCTAATTTTTTGCGTGGGAGTAGGTGTGAAAAATCGAAGTATTTTTAATAATTTAAAAACAAAATAATTCATATTTCAATCGTCAATCGCTCAATACCAAGAATGAATATTCGTTCTGCAATAGTGATTTGACATAGTCCAACAAAAAAGAAAACAAAAAACATACAAAAACCAAACAAAAAAAGCAACAAACATAACCATAAAGAAGCCGTTCCTAAAAAGAAAAAAACAGAGCCACCAGGCTTAACGTCACTGAGTACATAGCCACACAGGATCTCACTATTTGCATTTCTTAAGTCTAATACAGAGTATTTTTTTCACATGTAATATTTCAATATATGCAGTTAATTCCTATCTAATACACAAGAAGATTATAATTCAATTTCACAGATTGTTCAAGAACTTTTATATGGTGAAAACCATATTGCTCATTTAATGCAGCGACGCTGACTTTGACTAAAATCAATAAAGAACATATTCGTCTAATGAGTAAGTATATATGTTTCAATATATGACTCTCAAGGATGATATTGCTCTGTAACCGAAACAATATTGCGACTTTGATGTCCATGCACTTACTTGACTTTTGACATTGAACCCAATTCAATAGAAACCAGCCTTTGTCCAATGGAGTAGCAGCCATATGCATATATGTGACTAGGTGGAAAGAGTAACACTAGAAAGTCGGGAATCCATTCTGTTCTAAACGGATATGGACAACACTGATTCCACTACCCCCCCCCCAAACTGTTGCAGGGTATAATGTATGATAATAAAGGCTCCTCTCCTCATTCAAATATTCAATGTTACTTCACATTAAGTATCAATAGCATAGGAAAAATGCTTTTCAAAGGTTTCATATAAATAATATGTACCAAGGGTTTGCCCCGCCCCCCAGGTCAGAACCCGTACCCGGATCACCACATTTACAAATGGTGGTAAAGGCCTTCTTGCTCTACATATATCGCATTTGTTTTCTCAAACATGTGCGTTGTAAGAAGAAGATTTTTGAGAAATTGGTCACTTTTGCAGTCTTTTTGCCCTCATCGTCCCAAAGCCAAGGTGCAAGAGACTGAAATAACACTTTATGAGTCGACCTTGTCACAAAAACTTATACAAAATTTGCAAAGAATTGGATGGTGGTACAGGAGAAGTCTAAAAGTTCAATCAAAAGTACAAGTTTCTGGTCATTGGGAAACCAAGATACATATTTGTCAGGAACACTCTGATCCCAAAAGATCTGAGAAGATATAAGCACGCCTTGGGTTTCTTTATAGACTAATATATGTAGTCTTTGTGAGACCATGTCTTCCAACAATCTGTGAGTATTCTATGGGTATAATTGTCCCCTTATTGCCGAGACTTATTTCTTATATTCATATGAAGCAGAAATTTGTTCAGAACTGTATCGGACTAAAACAAAAAACTTGCCGTAGTTCAACTTACTTATAGTATATAACATGTCTTATCAATTAAACAATCATAATATTTCACAATTATGTCCATTTGATATTAATCCGACGAACTTGAATAAAGGACACACAAATCTGACACGATTGCTTCATATTTGATATTTACTAATATTGACTCTAATGCAGACTGACACTAACTTATTGAAAGTGGATTTTGACTTTGCAATTGTCAACTTTCCTTTTTTGCTGTGTATAATGTACCGACTATCCCGCTTATGTGGCTATGTCTCTCTAGTTGATTCATACGCAAGCGATGCATGCGTATGATATTTTTTAAAGCGAGGCAACCTTAACCAAAAATTGATGCAGGGTTATAACAATTCGTTAAAGTCTCATTTCGCAAAATCTAATCGGTCGCTATAACTACCTTGTTGCGATTACAAAGTATCACTAGTCATATGATTGACTGATTTGTTTCATACCAATTTGTTAGACTGTCATTTTGTCCATATAATTTGACGAGGGTAACCCGTTAACTTTGTTTTCGACTACGGGCATCAGCGGGTGTGGACCTGTCAGGCAAGATGCTTACTCCTCCATGCACTGATCCCCGAGTGAGCCTTATCTGAAATAAGTAAAACGGGATTTACCTGTCAAATGTAGAGGAAAATGACAGTCTTAACAAAGGGTATGAAACAAATCGAGTCAAGCATATATTAAGTATAATGTTGATAATCGAAACAGTCTTCATTAATGCGGAAACCCGTAGAATTTGCGAATGATTATTAAACGAGATTCGTTATAACCTGCAGCATTCAAGAACTTTCCTAAGTTTTTTTCTTTTCAATATCTAGACACAAAAAGAATTTATCAACACAAAAAAAAAAAAACAAACAAAACATAAAGAGATAGATAGAAAAAAAAAAAAAAAAAAAAAAAAACCATTAACAACTAAGTATTGAAAGCTGCCAACGATTTCTAGTCTTGTACCATCGACTAGTGGAGAGAAAAATTCTGAATCATGCATGCAAAATCGGAGAGAAATTCACGTCTAAAGTTGAGCGGTTGTAGATAATAATTTCGAAGTTAGAGTTTGTTTTTTTTTTATTTCCTTTTTTTGGGGGGGGTGTATTTTTTGTAACACAAATCCTTTTAAGTTGAATATCAAACTTTGGTCCTTCCAAATGTGATATATATACATGTACATCATCAAGTTGGAATATTTCGAAATTTCGAATTTGCATATATTTATATATATGTACTTATATCTATGCTATCTACACTCGCTAAAGATCAAGATTGTTTGAATTTTGTATAAATATTTTTAAAGTTAGGGTGTGAATGTTTCACTCACATATCCCATAGATAATAAGTTTGGCGCAGTCGTGGAGTCAGAGTCTCTACTCAAGAAATATACAATTTGTTTAGAAGCTTCCATGCTCTACATCACCATGCTGTTTTCTATTATATACATGAGGTCGCAGGAAAGAAGATTTTGGAATTGTGGTCAATATTTGTTAATCTGTACTCCGTCCAAAAGGACCCAGGAGTATGGGAGTTCTGACATTTACAACTCACACCGCCCCCTTTGTCTCAATTCCCATACCTGCCTTGAAAAGAAATGGAATTATAGTTATCAAGAAGTTTAAAATGTTTAATTGCTAACGCAGGATGGAAGACGACGGATGTTGACTACTGAAATAGGTCAGTATAGAACTGCACGTACACAACCTTAACATAGCAAATACTTCAAATCAAATTGCTTACTCGTCTCCTAATATATCGTCATTTGATTGGAGAATAACCAATAACATGGCTGTTTATTGATTCAAACGTGAGTCATAACAGAAGATAATCTGTTACCTTGATCCATGGGCCAAAAAATATTGCAGTTAAAATTTATAGCAACTGATATGTTAACTCGATGTTTTAAAAAGGCACTAATGTCCCTTGACAGTTCTGTGGTAATTTCACCGTTGATAATGATTTCAAATCAACAAATTCAATTTATTGATCTCTATTTTTCGTCATAATGACATATTTAGAAGTAAAAAAGAATTCAAAATGTATCCATGAAAATTATATTATATGATTAAGTATGGATTTCCATCTTTTCTGATCGCCAACTTTATATTAAAGCAATAAGTACCCTGTCATAGAAGTAAAAAATCATCATGAATCTCAAACCTTGCATTGTAAAGGCTATATTGTGCACCAATTGCCAAAATATGTACATGAATTTAGCGGTAGTTGTTTGAAATAGGACAAGCTTTAACTTTTAATGTCATTTTTATCCCTGTATGTATTTTTCATTCTCGGACCTTTTGGCCTTCCTCATAAATTTTCAATACGAGATGTATCTTACATAGTCTATACATGCATTCCTTGTTGGGAACATCTTTATTTTCGAATAAAGTTTTGACATTTAAGATATGACATAGCTGTTGTTCATATCAATATTTCTCATGAAAAGACAGTTCGATTGATGCAACATACCTAACGCGACACCACAGATCTCTTCCATGTTTTGCCTTCGTAATTGGATCATTTTATTGAACATTGACATTAACGGCCAAAACTCAACTACTCAAATTTATTGCAACAACGGACGATTCAGCTTTTCCATCGTCAACACTTCCACTATTTATGTAGGCAATATTCCATCATCAACTGCATATGGTGTGTATGTCTCTCAACTTATTCGATACACAAGAGCTTGTTCTGTGTGTGATCAGTTTTTGAATCAAGCAAGTTACTTACAGACAATTTGTTGTTGCAGGGTGTTCAACAGTCACGTTTAAAGGCAGCATTCGTAAATTCTATGGTCGTTATAACAATTTAGTTTACCAATATGACATATCATGAGTCAAATGCTGTCTGATTGTTTCATAGCCATTGTTAAGCTGTTTTTCACACACCGTTTGATTACACGGACTGTTCCGTTTACCTGATCAAGACTATGGGCTCACGGCGGGTGTGACCGGTCAACAGGGGATGCTTACTCCTCCTAGGCACCTGATCACACCTCTGGTGTGTCTCAGGGGTCCGTGATTGCCCAACTCTTGTTTTTGTATTCTAATTTAGGACTTAAGGATTGATCACTAGTCGGTTTATCCTCTTGCTCTTATCATGCTTGTTAAGTGTACTTCGTTATCTTTGCTTTTACATGTTGTTGTGTACTAACTTCAACTTCGTGAAATACCTAACCTGCTTTATGTTCTTTTGAAGCAGACTTTATTAAAAATAGTCTACTCTCTAGCAGTGGTATATCGACGGTGCTATATCTATTTTAAAATAATAACAACTTTTCAATCGTGTCTATTCGATATATCCCAGCGATCTTGAAATAAAAGACAGCACAGACTCTTCTATGTCTCATTTGTTCTTGAATATTTTATGGAACATAGATACAAAAAGGCGAAGTTAACATTGTGTCAAACGTAATCATAATCCAAAAAAAAACATATACAAAATCGAGTGTAGGGCAACACGGACCTCCGACAAAAGCGAAGGTAGGATCAGGTGCCATGGAGGAGTAAGCATCCTCTGCTGTTAACTCAATCTTATGACAAACGGGTTGAGTTCAACTTATCTATCTTCAACTTCCTATATTCATGTTTCTATGTATAAACATATCATTATCACCTACGAAAGGTGTTTTTGTCTCTCAACTCATTCCTTATGAAAGACATTGTTTGCCAATACCAATTTTATTTCAATTACGACCGGTTACTATCAATCAAGTTGATGCTATCGCCGTTTTAACCGTCTTGTTTAAAGTCAACATTCTGCTTCTTCTATCTCGATATAACGATCTAATTTGCCAATACAACTTACCATTGCGTCTTTGATATCAATCGTTGCACTGCTTTTTATTGTTGAGAACAGTTCAGGAATCGTTGAATTTGACACTTCTACTACGTACTTCTTTATTTACCACATAAGGATATGGGGCTTATAACAACGTATGCTTAGGCACCTTATCCCTCTTCTGTTGTGTCGAGGGGTCCATGTCTACCCATCTCTGAATTTGTAATTCATTTGATGAGATTGTTTACCGTTCGCTATCTTCATGTGAGAGTAATAAATACAGCCTCATATATCATGACCAATTTGATTCTGATAAATGCCCGTGTCTGTGTCCTGACTGCTTTAGAAGTGATTAAATGTAACATTGTTAAGGTTCGTATCTTCAATCTGGTGTTTATTTACATTAGATACGCCATCCTGTGTGTAGTACAGTTGCAATGTTTTGATTGGGTTATGAGATGTATTCCTGTCGGTTTTCTTCAGCTTTTCATGCAGATAAAAATTAAAAAGGTTCCAACCTAAGTTACAGCTTTTTACCTTGGAAGATATTTGATATGCAGATATTTGTGCATGCGAAAATCATTAAAAACCTGTAATTGAACTATACCTGGTCAGGAGAGTTGTTTACGATTCCTGTCAGAGTTGAATCTAGCTCTTAAATCATCCGAATCACTCAGGTGACCAATTACCATTGGTCTTCGTCAGTCGTACAATGTTCGTGAGTCCGATCACAATTTTACACTTTTACTTCTATAAAAAGTCAAGACTAACTGTTGCCCTTTTTGTGAGAAAAATCTCCAGGATATAAGCGGTGTAAATTGTAACAATTTTCATTAACATCTGGTGCGGCATGGACATGGCCAATATGCTTAAAAGATTAGCCCTCTTCATGTAGGAAAAAACTAAATACAGAGTTATGGTGTCCATGTAGTTCTAACTTACTGTTGTAAAATTCGTGGTCCCTGATGTAAAGGCAAAGATAATGAACAATAATCAATCTCGTAAGTCCTAAATAGAATACAAAAACAAGAGTTGGGCAAAAACGGACCCCTGGACACACCAGAGGTGGGACCAGGTGTCAATGAGGAATGAACATCCCCTGTTAACCAGTCACACCCGCCGTGAGCCCATAGTTTTGATCAGGTAAACGGAACTATCCGCAGTCAAATCAGTGTCTGATAAAAGCTTAACAATGGTTATGAAAACATCAGACAGCATATAAGTGCTTAGAATCTTGGACAGGATTAATATGAACTTATAGCGAACATCTATAAAATCTTAGAAATCATTCTCCTCCACTACCATATACATTTGAGGGAAATTAAATATATTATTATGGTGTCTATAAAGCATTTTGTCAAATGGGTCCATGGGTCAGGAGTTTAGGTATCATGGAAGAACAACACCATACAGTTAACATCATGGAGGATCTTTCCTTCTTCATCTATATATATTGAGAAAAAATACCTGTATGATTATGATAGCAATGGCACCCTCTGTCTTTAGGCCCATATGTGGGGCTAGTATGGCCACATTGATCGCAAAATGTGTTTCAAAAGACTTTGAAAATACCCCTCTTAATTGCCTAAAATGCACCAGCTTTCGTGGGTTTTGCCCCCTGGCACCCCACAAGGGCATTGCTCTGGACCCATTGGGGACCTTGAGGCGGCCCCAACCTTCTTGTCCATTCTGCCTCCATATTTTTCTACTCCAAGCTACGCCAATGTAAATTAGGCCTTTAAAATATCATATTTTATAATTCAGTGCTGCTTAATATTAGTCTGTTTAAGTGAATTATGTCAAATGTAAAGCTTGGGTTTGCTGTTCTATTATTACAAAATGTCGAGAAAAATTTGAATATAAGTAAACAGCATACGAACGAGATAGTGATATGCATGTATAGAATGAAAGTTGGTTAGTAAAGCTTAGTTATTATTCGTGAACTATATGTACACATATTTATGTTCCGTTTACCTGATCAAGACAATGGGCTCACGGCGGGTGTTACCGGTCAACAGGGAATGCTTACTCCTCCTAGGCACCTGACCCCACCTCTGGTGTGTCCAGTGGTCCGTGATTGCCCAACTCTTGTTTTTGTATTATATTTAGGACTTACGATATTGATCAATGTTCGTTATCTTTGCCTTTACGTTTAAGTTATTTCATACATTGACAGATTTGACGGATAACTATCTGTTTATTATGCAGTGCTATTTATTTTTTCCTTAGTGTTCCATTGTTATATGCCTCTATAAGTTTTGACTTTATGCATCATAATTCTCCTTTGCTGGTGGAACTGAAAGTGGTTCATAAATATTATATTATATACCATATGTTATCTAGATATAATACCCAATATATGTATTCTCTGCTGCGCATTCCGTCACATACGGCTACCGTAAGTCCATATCATATTCTCGTACTTTTCTCTCTGGAGTATCGCAAGCAACAGCTTTAATATTTTGTTTTCTGAAATTTAGATTAAATTGCATCATTGAAATTCTTTGTAAACGATTTATTTTGTGACGACATGAGCTTTATCGTGGCACACCTGTTGTGACACAGGACCTAGGATTATCCGGTCTCACCCGAAGGACTGCCCCATTCAGTCGCCTCTTACCACACACAAGGGGATGTCGGGGACCTATTTTAACCCGGATCCCAACGGGTGGTAAACCTGTTTAAGAATGGGGAGAAAAATTATAAATAGTGATTCAGGAATAAATCACGCAATCTCATAAATTGACCCAACACGAGCACTCAAAGTGATAGAAAGCAAATCTTTATTTCCAACGATCAGTGAATAATATCTCATTGATCTCAACAAAACTATTGTTTTCAATTTCAGTGCATTTTCATATTATAAAAGCTGTTAGTGTAAAGTATAAATGACATTCACGAAATTCCTGCTTTAGATCGTAATAAAGAGATTCATGGTGGTGACACAGCTGCAAGAAAATGGAAATTTTTAATAAAGTTGCAATACGCTTGTTAAGATTACAATTTCATTCTTTTTTATCTTTTCATTTTATTTATGCATTTGCTTTAAATTAAATATACTTATATTACAATCATTGTACACCAGAGAACAGTTTGGGAATATATAAACTTGGCGATTTGACCTGACTGAATGTAGAATAAATCAAAATCTATATCGGGTTGGAATATACGAATTATGAATGCTGATTACATTGTGTATTACGTTAATTTCAATATTATTAAAGTTCAACATACTAATTTCAATGCCCTCAGATACTATGAAAATACATGTACTTTAATTCATCCAATTCCGAATAGTTCAATGAAGTACGTCTGTTCTAACTGATACGAAAATTTTACAAGGCTGGGAGTGACCAACTCTCAGTTATCTAATTAGTTTAATTCATACTGCAGGATTATAACGAATCTCGTTAAAAGTCATCATTTCACAAATTCTACGATCGCTATAATTACTTTGTTTGCGATTACAAATTATCACTAAGTATATAATCGTACCCGTTGTTATACTGTCATTTTCGTACTTTTCAAGAAGGTTAATTATGTTTACTTAAAATATATTGACTAAGGGCTTAGAGCAGGTGTGACCGGTCAGCAGAAGATGCTTACTCCATCGCACTGGCTCCCCCTATAGTCGGAGGTCTGTGTTGCCCTACACTCGATTTTGTATATATGTTTTGGGGGAATATGATTTCGTTTAATACATTGTTAACATCGCCAAATTATATTTGGGGCATAAAATCCACTCACTGTAGCTTGACGGTATTTCTCATTTGATCATAGTCCAATGCATTCGCAATTTACATCCATTTAAAAGTTGATTATCTACCTCCACTAAACATATTTAAATATCTCTATTTCCAGGCATTATTTTTTAGAAGAAATCAAAATACAGTATATTTTCAAAAATTCCCAACTTACCAAGTACATGGACGATTACGGTTTTTAAGATCCTTGTCGAAGAGCCCCCACCAACACATTCATACGTTCCGGCATCCGGTTCCCTCAGGTCAGGAATCGTCACTTCCTGTCCGTCATCTGACACGTGCATGTAACTGGGAAGAAACTGCTTTTCCTTATACCACTGAACTGGCGTGTCGCTAGATGTAGAATTTGTTTTATATAAATACTGTTATACATCTGAGGAGGGAGATAATATATGTTATTCCTATCTTGTTATATAACGTCGAAATGCTATTATGATATTTCTGCAGCATTGCCGCCAACTCTGCTGCCAAATATGTATAAATATGCGAGGTTATAATAGTGTTAAACTTAATCAAGACTAAAAAAAGAAAAAAAAAACATACATTTATACAAAGACGAGTGTAGAGCAACACGGACCTCCGAGTTTGCAAAATGATGACTTAAAACGAGATTTGTTATAACTATGCCACATAAACATTTTAGCTCACCTGAGCCGAAGGCTCAAGTGATCTTTTCTGATCAAAATTTATTCGTTGTCTGTCATCGTTGTCGTCGTAAACTTTTCACATTTTCATCTTAATCTCCTGGACCACTGGGCCAAATTCAAACAA